>CM021104.1:340272252-340454640 GCA_007115665.2 Sequoiadendron giganteum | reverse complement strand
ATATTTCCATCTAATCTTGCACAGTATTGAACAAATGCATATGTTATGTTTTATTTTCCATTGGAATTGGAAGAATTGTACAAATCACCAACCTCTTTAAAGTTTCCTTCTAAAATTAGTTCAAATAAAGTATCTACATCAGGAGGATCACGAGTTACCTCTTTGGATTTCTTCTCCCGGAACATAATTTGGAACTTGTCTGGGTCTGATTCTACTTCAGATTCTACATGAACAAGATTGGCCTTAGTGGCTTTCACTTATTTTGACTTCTTGCTTTAAGTAGGTGGAGGAAGACCTTTCTTCCTCTGATCGGACATACTTTCCATTTCTACTGAAGATTCAACTACTTTTGCGGAGGTACCAGATGAGCTACTGACTGTACTTCAAGTAATTCTTCTGAGTTCCACAAGACCTTCCTTTGTCATACCCTCTTTTTTCCTAATCTCTTTCAGAGTCTTCTGTACTCTCTTGTTGCTTTCCTTTGAAATCTGATCTTTCTAGATTTTTTGGGACTTTTCTTCTGATGTGCCAAGCCTCTTTTGTGAGGTGTTTACCAAACTCTCTAACAAAAATTTTGCAAGTTGTTCTACATGTTCTTCTAACACTTCATACCCCAATTTGGGTATCCGCTAAGTTCTCGGTACAAAAGCTTCATTATACATTTTCCAACCATGACTATGAATGTGATATCATCCTTATATTTGGTGACTACAGATTTAGGGATTCTCTCTCGGTTGTGCATCTTATACTATAATAAAGAGAAAAATGAAGTAAATTCCATTTCTTGTGTAGTAGTTTTAGCATACTTTCTCATTCACTCAACAATTTGGTGAGCAGTTGATTCTTTAGATGATGACACCACTGGACCAAGACTAGGAATCTCACGCATGAAGTAGAATAGCAAACAAAGTGCAAGGGTTCCAAACCGGAATGTGACCTTCTTCTGTCTTCATTTGCACTGATTCAAATTCTCAAGGAATTTCTCTCTGATGATCTCACATAATTTGTTGTCCACTCCATTAGCCACCATATCATATGGAGTGTAGACCACAATAGCAGATATTGAGTTTTCTCTGTTGGAGTAGTAGATTTTATTTCCAATAACTTGGGCAACATAATTCATAGCTACATTTGTAATTGTATGAATCGGTAGAGACTTATCATAAAAAATGGCTTGAGTTAGGTTTTCAACTTTTTTTTTACTACCTTTGGTGTCGAAAGAATTCCAGCGTCATTCAACCTAGTAACAACCTTCATTACTTCTATGCTGATCAGATGAGATTCATCTAAGCACAATAATGTGTCATGGAACCTGCTCAACCATTTGTAGCCATTTATCATCAAAGCATAAACATAGGAAATCATTCCACACATACAACTTATTTTCAACCAGAACCTTGTATTCAGGTTTGGCATTGAAGTCATCATCAGTGATCTCATTTATCCATACATTAAGTAATCTTCTATGATTAAATTCTTTGAGCTTCAAATAAATGTAAGCCCTAACATCTTCTGTAGGAAGGAATTCGTGTGGGATTTTTGATAAACAACCAGCCATATCATTTTCAATAGACATATCTAGATACTTGAATTCAGGATGAGGCTGGGATGTCACCTTGACCAATGTGGGAGTAGCCATAGCTACAAGTGCAGAAAAATAGTTAAACTTGCGAAAAAATACCTCTTACCAATTCACAAACCCTATGATGCAAGTCAACTTCTTTCTTCTCCTTAGCTCCTTGTAATCCTTTCACTTGAGTGATCAAAATGACTTGTCAATTTTGGTTTTATACTAACTTTGTAATAAATGCACCTTTTTACATTAAATGCATCATAACTCCTTTTACAATTCCTTTTTCAACATATGGATGCAACTTTATTAGATGTCCCCAATTTTCTTGTTCACAATTCCTATCTACAAGAGACTCCTTGATCGAGTTGATTTGACATGCTTGCAATCTCTTTACTCTTGAAGGAGGAAGAGGCAATCTTTGAACTTTCCTCCCCCGAGCAATAGCCAGAGAGTAGCTAATTACTAGAACATATTACACCGGAGCTGGATTCATTTTATTCTTTCTTTCTCCAGATCATCTTCATTTCATCCTTGACTTCTTCCTTATTGATTTCTTCATTGGTTTGGTTTGCTTGACTATATCAATTTTGCAGAATCTTACAATATGTCTAATTTTATTGCAATTGTAACACCTACTAGTTTTCTTCTCTTGTCTTGACCTGCACTTGTTAGCCTTATGTCCATATGCATAACATGTATAACAATAACCACTAAAATAATTGTTTCTATTTGGTTTCCTACATTGATTAGCTTTGTGACCATAACCATTACAATTATAACATCTACCGAAGTAAGATATGGCTCTATGATTCATACTAAATTCCTACAATTTAACGCTTTATGGCCTAATTTATTACAATTAAAACAATGACCCTTAAATGATAAGGGTTTACTACTTACCTATTGATTTTCCAGAGAATTACCTTTGTATTCTTTGTCGGATTCGATTTTAGCTTCTTTTACTTGTTCAGGTTCCTTCTTTTCATCAGGTTTATTGTGTGAGCATTCACCAATTTCATAGCCCAGGCCTTTCTTGTTTTCCGGTGATCTTTGAGCTACTAGAATTTCATCAAGCTTTTTCGAACTTGCTTTGTATTTTACCTCTTGCTTCTTTGATTCTTCTAAATCTGATTTGAGAGATACAACTTCTTGTTCCAACCTCTTGCATACATCAGATTTATCCTTGATTACATTATTCAAATGGTCCTTGGTCTTTTCATCTTCTTCACTCTTAGCTTTCAAATCAAGCATAGTAATATTTGCCAACTTGAGTTCATTATTGACCTCCTTATGCCTTAGCTTGAATTACTGAACTTGATCTTTCAGCTTACGGATGCAGTCATTTTCCATTTGTAGATTTTCTGAGAGAACCTTATTTTCATCTTCAATAGCTTCAAGATCTTCAAGGACATACATGAGTTCTTTCTAATCCATGGTAGATCTAGGTACCATATGTTCAACCTTCCAGATCTCCTTTGAGCTATTAGACTCTTCTAAAGGATCTAGCTCTGATACCAATTGTCGAACATTCAGAATACTGAGAAGGGAGGGGTGAATCATTATTCCTCTAAAAATATTAAAAACTTTAAATAGTTGTCCACATAACATAATTAAATAACTGAACAATAATCAATATAACAAAACACCACATAACACCAAGATTTTTATCATGGAAACCCAAGATGGGAAAAACCATGGAGAAGGTTAACTCTCAAGTATTAAGTAACCGGTTACATAATACATAGGTGGCTCACTGAAAGGAAAAACAATAGTGTGGAAACGCTTTCCTAATGCTAAAACTACAAAGGAGAAGTGAAAATATCAATTTTAAAACATTAAAACTCTTAACATGAACACATATAGAGTAACAAGAGTAACAAAAATAAATGATTATAGAGATAACACAAGATTTACATGGGAAAACCCTTTCGGGAAAAAACCCACCACACCAAGAGAAAGACACTTTTTATTATAGTAAGTAAAAATACATACAAAGTTTCAGTCCTCACTCTCAGATAGTTAGCTCACAACAATAGTCAAGTTTTCATGCACTCACTGTTACAATGCTATTTCGGCATACAGTGAATACTAACTCATAAACCTTTTTTTTTCTTAGTATTCTTCTTTTTTAGATTATTTGACTTCTAGTCTAAACCAACTATTACAAGTCTCTCTCCAACCACCAATTAGGGTGCATTAAATTTCAGTTCTTCACCGACATGCCAAATCAATCTCAAATTGGATCCACCTGCAATCCTGGATCGAGCCACTCCCACAATAATTTTTTTGCAGAGAAATTACTAAATTTGGGCTTTCCCAACCGCCAAAATCCAATCTCATATGATTGCATAAAATATCGCTTTTCACCAATCCAGCTTCTAATAATAAATGTTGTATTGCAATAATGGTGCAAAAAAAACCAATGAAAAATCACCATGTGTCACACTGTTATTCATTCCGCCGCTTGACCAAGTAGTGATTGGTCAACTATCATTGGGCTCCAAAATCCCTTCGCCATCACTAACCATTTCATCACATTCTGGGCCGACAATAATCCGCTATCGCCAAAACACCGACTGCCAGCTCTATTGGGTCCCACAAACCACGTGTCCACCACTCAGGAGGTTCCGAGGCATCCAAGAGGGAATCGCCAAGATTCCCATGAGCCCGCTCGGAACGAGCTTCTAAAGCTTCCATGTGTCCATCGCTCGCACTTTTCACTTGGATTACGTGGAAGCCGTTTGAGATCCTTTGGGGAATCTCTATGGGTATCCACTAGATTCCCCAGAGGACTCCCGAGGTGCACACAAGTGTCCACGGTCGGACAACCCTTCGCATAAATGAGCTCGGGGCCCACCTTCTCTTCGCTATGCTCACTACTTTGACAAGCCGCCACGTGTCGGACACACAAGCTATTCCACTTGGCTAAAAAAGGTAACAACGGTACTTGCCTTCGGATGTCATGGAAAGCAGCCAGCACCATCGGATGAAGCCAAGCATAGCCATTGATGCAAGACATTGACACATCGGCGAGGCATAGAATTGCCTCCTATCGATGAGTAGACGAGCGTGGAGTTAGTGAAATGCAGTTGGCTTTGGCTTTATCGGTGGATTGGTCCCTCAGAGTCTCGCCGATCGGACAAAGTCTCGATGACCAAAAGGTCAAGCCGACCAAATGAGAACACCGCAGTAAAGCGATAAGGGCATAAACTCGTCAAGCCTCTCTTAGTGGTCCAAGCCAGTAAATTGAGGCACATTTTCCAACAAGCTCGCACTTGACGAAGACTTATTGGCTTCCTCCCGACTTCAAATTTATTTGCGATCATAGACCCCAAGGCCCATCAAACTTGCACACCATCTGAACTTTTCCGTGCTCACTGGCTTTGTCAAAGCATCAAAAACATTCTTCAGAGTATCCACCTTCTCTAAAGAAACCTTTCCATCCTCCACCATATCTCTCACGAAGTGATACTACACATCGATATGTTTCGTCCTGGCATGGAAAGTTGGATTTTTTGCCAAACAAATGGCACTCTGACTGTCATAGAAAATAGTATTCTATCTTGCATCAAATCCAATACCATAACAGAAATGGCTGACCCAAACAACTTCTTTGTAGGCATGAGTTGCTGCCATGTATTTTGCCTCTATAGTGGACAACGCGACTATAGCTTGTCACTTTCTCATCCAACTAATTGCACCACCATTTAAATGAAAGTATATCTAGTGGTGGATCTTTTGTTGTCAATGTCCCTTTCCCAATCAGAGTCCACATATCCACGAATGTTGAGATTTCTCTGTGATCCAACCAAATTGCCATGGTAACACAAAGCACATTTTGAGGTAGCTCTCAGATATCTAAACACTCTCTTTATAACATCCCAATGCATCCTTCCTATATTTTCCATAAATCAGCTGAGTACTCCCACTGCTTGGGCAATGTCTGGCCTTGTACAAACCATCACATACATTAAACTACCGACAAGACTCGCATAAGGCACCTTGGTCATGTCCCCCATCTCAGTAGAATATTTTGGACAGTCTTCAATGGATAGCTTCGTTCCCTGCATAACTGGAACAACTAGCTACTTGCAATCACTCATATAAAATATCTCGAAAATAGTGTTGATGTACTTACTCTGGCTGACCCAAATATTTTTTCCCTTTCTATCCCTAGTTATCTCCATCCCCAGAATGTACCTTATTGTGCCCAAATCTTTCATTTTGAACTTTGTAGACAACTAAGATTTAAGATCAGAAATCATAGACTTACAATTTCCTATGAACAACATATCATCCATGTACAGGGTAATAATAAGCACACAATCATTTCTAGATTTATAATACACACAATGATCAGATTTTGATCTCACAAATTCCATAGACAACAAAAAAGTGTCAAACTTCTGGTACCACATTCTAGGAGACTGCTTCAAACCATATAGAGATTTCTTTAATTTGCAGACCAGGCTTTCTTTACCTTTTTCAATGAAGTGCTCAGGATGGGACATGTAAATTTCTTCTTCTAGCTCTCCATGGAGAAATGTTGTCTTCACATCCATCTGCTTGATCTCTAAGTCATACGTAGCTGCAAGTGACAACAAAAATCTGATAGATGTCAGCTTAGCTATAGGGGAAAATATTTCTCCATAATCAATTCCCTCTACCTCGGAATACCCCTTTGCAACCAACCTTGCTTTATACTTCTCAGCACTTCCCTCAAGACCAATCTTCTTCTTAAATACCCATTTAAAACCAACAGACTTTCTTCCTTCAGGAAAAGGTACCAAATCCCAGGTTTCATTCTTTTCCAATGATTCCATTTCTTCATTCATGGCTTCCAACCAGGAATTTGCATCGTGCATATTAATTACCTCTTTAATAGTCCTAGGCTCCTTAGTGCTAGTAATTAAGACATAGGCATAGTTCAAATCCAAAATGGAGAAACCACACCTATCAGGTTGTTGTTTTTGACATGTAGACCTTCTCACTGGCTGAGGTTGTGGTTCTTCATCTTCGAAACTCTTAGAGCTGCTAGAGCTCTCCTCAGTTTCAGGTACACCATGCATTTCTCCCTTTTTTGGAGTTTGGGGAATCTCAACTACATCATTCTTCTTTTCTCTTTGATTTGTCTCTAGCTATGGGTTAGCTATAGAAGGTTTCATCTCAATAAATATTACACTTCTGCTATACAAAAACTTCTCAGTATCAGGATTCCAAATATTGCATCCCTTCACACCAACGCCATAGCTGATGAAGATAAATTTAATAACTTTGTTCTCCAGCTTAGATCTTTTCTCATTTGGCACATATGCATATGCCTCACAACCAAAAACAAAAACATGTCTCAAAGAGGGCTTCATACTAGAGCACGCTTCCAAAGGTGTCTTATCAACAAGAGGAGAGCAAGGAGCACGATTTACCAGGTAACATGTTGTAGCCACGGTCTCAGCCTAGAAATTCTACTCCAGACCAACACTGCTCAACATACTCCTTGGCTTTTCCATCAGCGTCACGTTCAACCTTTCAGCAACTCCATTCTGTTGTGGAGTATAAGGTGTAGTTTTATGCCTTTTAATCCCATGGTCTTTATAGTATCTATCAAAATCTGCAGAACAAAACTCACCGCCATTATCCATCCTCAAACATTTGATTTTCCTTCCAGTCTAATTCTCTACCAATTTTTTAAACTCTTTAAAATGACTAAAGACTTCTAATTTACTCTTAAGAAAGTATATAAATTCCCTTCTTGAATAGTCATCAATAAAAGAAACATAATATCTAGACTTCGATAATGAAGGAACATTCACTAGACCAAAAACATAAGAATGAACATAGTCTAGTGCACTTGAAGATTTATGAGAATTCGAGGAAAAAGGAAGACGTTGTTGCTTTCCATAAATGCAGTGTTCACAAAAATCGAACTCAAGATTATAGTCAACAAGCCCTTCAATAAGATTTTTATTTTTCAAGGTTTTTAAACGTTTCTCACCTATGTGACTGATTTTGTGATGCCACGGCATGGTCTTCTCTCCTAGGAGTTTTACCTCCATCACATTTGCATCCAGAGAAGTGTCTTTCTCCTTCTCATCATGATAATTTTCTCTTGACTTCACATAGGCATTGTTACATTGAATAGGATGTGCATCCAACTTGTATAGAGTGCCAGTACGTACACCCTTAGCCAACACCATAGCCCCTCTAGCCATCTTACATCCTTTATTTGAGAAAGAAACTTCCACACCAGCATCATTCAACTTATTGACAAAAAGTAAGTTACAAGCCAAACTTGGTATGTGTAGTACATCACCAATCCCTTTCATTCTACTGTCATGGAACTGTATCTTGACTCTACCTCGGCCAACAATCTCTAGCATTGAGTCACTTTCTAGGTACACCTTTCCACCATCATACTTTTTGTACTTAGTAAACTACTCTCTATGAGATGTCATGTGAAAGGATGCGCCTAAGTCAACCAACCAGAAATGATCTGATACCTAAGTTGCCAAGGCTATAATGAAGGAATTTTCATCACTCAGAGAAGAGTAATTATCTGAAGTATTACTCTTCTTCTTCTTCTCCTCCTTACAATCCTTTCAGATATGACCAAACTGCCCACAATTCCAACATTTCACCTTGGAATTTTTACCAAGAGACTTTGATCTCGCTATAGATTTAGATTTGGACTTCTTGTCCTTCTTCTTGCATTTCTCCTTTGATCTACCTCGAACAGCAAGGGACTCTTTGGCCATCTCAAAAGACTTCCTTTGCATCTCTTCAAACAACAGTGAAGCAACCACGTCTTCCATCTTGAAAGTAGTATTCGTACTTCCAATAGCCATCACCAGATGATCCCAAGTGTCAGGTAATGAACATAACAGGAGCATGCAACGATCCTCCTCCTCAATCTTTACACCCAAAAATGCCAACTGAGCAACACTCATGTTAAACGAGTTCAGATGGTCTGCAACAGATGCACCTTCTTCCATCTTCAAGGAGTACAACTTTTTCCTCAGGAATAACTTTTTCACCAGAGACTTTCCCTGATAAATATCGCCAAGCTTCTTCCGTACCGAAGCTGTAAACTTCTCCTCATGGACATTCAGGAGTACAGAATCGGCCAGACTAAGTCTTATCAGTCCTCTTGCTTTTCTATTTGCAAGATCCCAATCTTCTTGTTTCATACTTTGTGGCATAGTTCCACACACAACAACCTAGAGGTCTCTATCCACAAGCAAGCCTTCCATTTTGAGTTTCCACAACTCAAAGTTGTCACCATTGAATTTTTCAATTTCTACTCTACCTAATGTACTCACCATCTCAAATAGAACTAGGTTCTAACTTTGCAAGACTCCCACTGGAAAAGTATTAGCACAAAAACCAACCCTACTAACGAGGATAACACAACTGGCCAGGCTCTGATACCACTTGAAAGGAAAAGCAACAGTGTAGAAACACTTTCCTAATGCTAAAACAACAGAGGAGAAGTGTAAGGACTAGTTTTAAAACATTAAAACTCTTAAGATGAACACATACAGAGTAACAAGAATAACAAAAATAAATGATTACAAAGATAACACCAGATTTTTGTGGGAAAACCCTTTCGGGAAAAAACCCACCACACCAAGAGAAATATACTTTGTATTACAGTAATAAAAAATACATACAAATTTTTAGTCCTCACTCTCAGATAGTTAGCTCACAATAGCAGTCGAGTTTTCATGCACTCACTGTTACAATGCTATTTTGGCATACAGTGAATACTAACTCATGAACCTTTTTTTTTCTCAGTATTATGCTTTTTCAGATTATTTGACTTCTAGTCTAAACCGACTATTACAAGTCTCTCTCCAACCACCAATTAGGGTGCATTAAATTTTAGTTCTTCACCGACATGCGAAATTGATCTCAGATCGGATCCACCTATAATCCTACATCGAGCCACTCTCACAATAAATTTGTTGCAGAGAAATTAATAAATTCGGGCTCTACCAACCGCCAAAATCCGATCTCATATGATTGCATAAAATATCACTTTTCACCAATCCAACTTCCAGCAATAAATGTTGTTTTACAACAACGGTGCAAACACAACCAATGAAAAATCACCACGTGTCGCATTGCTATTCATTCTGCCGCTTGACCGAGCAGTTATTGGTCAACTGTCATCGGGCTCTAAAATCCCTTTCCCATCGCTAACCATTTCATCACATTCCAGACCGGCAATAATCCGCTATCGCCAAAACACTGACCGCTAGCTCTATTGGGTCCCACAAGCCATGTGTTTGCTGCTCAAGAGGTTCTAGGGAATCCAGGAGAGAGTCACCAATATTCCCATGAGTCCACCCAGAATGAGCTTCTGAAGCTGTCACATGTCCATCCTCAGGCTCTTCGCTTGGCTTACGTGGAAGCCATTGGAGCTCCTTCAAGGAATCTCTAGTGGCATCCGCTAGATTCCCCAAGGAACTCCCGAGGAACAAACAAGTGTCCACGACTAGAAAACCCTTCCCATAAAGTAGCTCAGGGCTCACCTTCTCTTCGCTACACTCACCGCTTTGACAAGCCACCACCCGTCATGCGCAGAGGCTATCCTACTCAGCTAAAAAAGGTAACAGCGGTACTTGCCTTTGGATGCCATGGAAAGTAGCCATCACCATCGAATGAAGCCAAGCACAACCGTTGATACAAGACATTGACACATCGGTGAGGCATAGCATTGCCTCCCACCGATGAGCGATCGATCCACCGATAAAGCCAAAGCCAACTGCATTTTTCCAACCCCATGCTCATCTGCTAATAGTTGTGACAACCCTCAGAGTCTCACCAATCAGACAAAGTCTTGGCAACCAAAAGGTCAAGCCGAGCAAATGAGAACACCGTGGTAAAGTGATAAGGGCATAAAATCATCAAGCCTCTCTTAGAGGTCCAAGCTAGTAAATTGAGGCACATTTTTCAACACTCACTACTGAGTGGCTCACTGTCAGATGACTCACTGCCAGTGGGCTCAGTACCAAATGGATCACTACCAGTGGGCTCATAGCCGAAGATACAAAAACCAGTTGTTACAACTGAGAGATGACTTACTGTTAGAGAATATGTTACAAAACTGACCTGCTATAATTGCATTTTCATATGCATGAATACACTTCTCGCTGAAGTACAAAGTTCTTATGTACAACCACTACACTAGGCTACTATAGTGCATATATTAGTTCACAAGATAATATCAACAGATCGCTATCATACATAACATATCCAAACTACTACATTTTATGCCACTTCATATATGTATATATATTGGATTTGCATTTCCACTAGTCGGATTGCATCGAAGATAGAGTCAGGTGAGCACGTTACACAAAGTGTTGGAGATGTCGACATAGATGCAAAAATGTTGTCCCACGCTATATCGAATAGGGTCAAACCAAAACAAACTTTGGTAGACCAATGCATAGACCAAAACGTGTGTCAATAACAATGATGCTGGAGTAATGGATAAGTCAGAGATAAGAACACCAAATATAGGAGTACTAGACTAAACAATTACATCAATGATAAATGTCAACAGGTTGAAGGGTCTTTTGGGTTAGTTTGGAATAGTGCAGGACAGGGTGATTGTATTTTGTGATAGTCAAAGTGCTATACATCTTGTATACACCTAAAATTGGTCTGGAGAATCTAATTAATTAAATACGACTTATTTGATTAATTACCCTAAATTCCTCTACTATTGAATAAATAGAAATATTTTTTTATATAGTTCATGTTTAAAATCTTATTTAAATTCTTCTAATTCTGCTATTGTTTCATCTTAATTAAAAAAATGAAATCAAATACTTTGTTTTAATTAATTATCAAATTCCCCTATTTATTCTATCTTAATCACATCATTCAATTAATTAAACAAAGGTTAAATACTTTATTTTTTAATTATCATATTTCTTCTATTTTAATTTAATAAACAAATTCTATAGTTTGCTTTATTAAATTATTTATTCCTGTTTTTGCTAATTTAAATAAATCTATATATTTAAATAAAAGCATAAAGAAAAATTTCTCTATTCACTCACCTATCAAATCAAATATCATAAGTCTAATTTGTGTCAAGTTAAATGCGACTAGAATTCACGAGAAAGCTTGTAGGAAATCCTCTCAATATTCTCCCTCTGATCCTTCCTATCTCCTTGCCTGATGTTCTCTCACCATTCAATCCTCCAGATTGAATCCAAACCTCTACTTTGTTGCCCCTATGCAATTGTGCTGCCAGGAAATCTATAAATATAACCTCATTCAACAGGAAATGGATCCCAACTTTGTGCAATCTTACTCTATAGGAAAATCCATCAATCAATTAAGCAATCAAGCAATCAAGCAATAGCATCTTAGCATCATAACATCAATAGATTTCATTTCATGGCTGCATAGTAGTTTCTTTGTAGCTTCATCATTAGTTTTCATGTCAATTTAGATTACAGTAGTTTCTTTATCATTTAGATATCATCATATAGGATTTTATCATTACATTTAGCATCATTTCATTCTTTAAGTTGGTATTTTAATAGTCATAGTGTTTACTAAATCTGAGAGCCTCGTGACTTAATAAATCTTTAGAGATATGAAACAATGAGATGCTTTCAGTAGATTCTTGCTTTAAACTAGTTTAATTGTTGAATCTTTGATATAATGTTTCATTAAGAAGTGTATTTTACTTTGTTTTACTTATTCACACTTACAATCTGGTGCCCACCATGGGGCATAACCCCATATTTCACAAATTTTCTTTGAAAAGTGTCGTACAAGATTATGGCGTGTTCATTTTAGCGCGAGCGAGATATTTTTCGGCACTTCTGACGAAAACTATAGCACTTCCGATGAAAACTATAACCCTTTGGAGCTCTGTTTCAGCACTTCAAAAAAAACTACAGCGCTTCTGAAGAATTGTTTAGCACTTATGAGGAGGAAACTATAGCACTTCCACAATTTGTTTTAGCACATCGACCAAATGTTCCTAGCATAGTTGGCCATTTTCTTCAAAATCTTATAGCACTTCAAAAAAATTCTACGGCGCTTCTACCAAATGTTGTAGCACTTTTAATGAAAGTTATAGCGCATCTGATCTAAACTATAATGCTCCTAACCTCTATTTCAACGCTTCTATATTTCTTATCTAGATCTGATGCGCTTGTGGCCTAAATGTTATTTTGATGCATATGGATTAAAAACAATCAATCCTAGGGTAGTCACTTCATTTAAAATATACCAATCCTAGGATATTCATCATACTTTTATTGTATTAGTTAAATTAAGTAGCCTAATTTTGTGAAGCAACATCTTCACCTAGAATAGTACATCATCTTTTGGGCTTAAAAATAATTCATTATTTGTTGTGCTTGTGTGGTGAATAGGCTTATGCTCTTCCCTTAAGTGGGTGATCAAAATGCCCGACTCATCCTTTCTTTTTCATACAATTTATGCTTTTGTTAAAACCTTTAGAAGGCCTGTCGTAGTGGGAAAAATTACTCACCCTATGGGAATGCCTAAAGCCAAGGATTCGAACCCACTCTAAACAAATGCGAGTTGTTGATGAAAGTAAAACTCGATGGTAGTGTGCAAGATAACCATCCCCAAAGCCTTTGTTCTAAAGGTTCAGAGGTCTCCTGAGGGAATTTAACATTTGTTGCACCGCATGGAAACCCTATCTAAGAACCATAGTTTAGAATCCAAGCTGAGTCAGTAACCAGAAATTGTAATACTCACAGTGCAAGGGGAGGGAAGAATCTTCCCCCAAGACACTCACCATATAATTTCCAAGGACCATTTTCTCAAGGGATCGATAAATCTAACCTTGAGTACGTGCCTAGAAATGACAAAAACATGGGTGCCCTCTAGGGGGTGATACGGTTGTGTGATTCAATGCAATTTTAAGATGTGGGCTATTGAGTATAAATATGACCTTTTTGACCTTAAGAGTGAGTCTATCTGAAGTGTATTTTCATAACAAAACTAGTGAAAATAGGACCATGCGTGGTTCTTATAACATACACTATCTGTTTAGATTCTAGGTTCAAAAGCAATTATTCTACAATTGCTTGTTGTGTTCTCAAATCATTAAACTTAGATAAAGATCATCTAGAAGAACACAAAATAAGTCAAACAAAACCAAACAGTGAAATTTATGATTAGGGATTGGAAATCCACAAATTTTGTCAAGAAGTCCCTCACAAAAAGAGTCAAACAATCAAATAAATAAATCAGTTACAAGAAACTCTTAGAAAGAAGGTGATTCTTATATCAAAGTAGGAAAGTATTACTTCACCATAGAACCTTAATCCATAGGTTTCACAATTTTTCCAAAGGGTATACTGATGATTATTCTTTAGAACCTTTGTATTCACAAGCCATTTTCTAGAGAAGAGCCTTGTCACAGAAACATAATCGTAGTCAACCTATTCATCATTCTTCCATCCCACAACCAATGATAGAATATTCTGATAGGCCAGATCAATTTTTATAATAGATAAAAACTCAGAAACATTAGGCTTTTCATCCAGCATCTGAAAATTACTAGCGGAGGTATCCTATCAAAGTGTCAAAAATCCCAAAAATCAATCTCTTCACGTGAAGAAAAAAATTAGACAACACTATTGAAACCCAAAGTAGCACTTTTAAACTATGTCTTAGTGCTTCTAAGGTTTGTTTTAGTGCTTCTGAATCCAAAGTAGCGCTTAGACACTTTGTTTCAGTGCTTCTGAGTTCTGTTTTAGCGCTTCTGCAAAATAGCATTTCAGCAAACTGTTATAGCGCTTCCACACTATATTTGAGCGCTTATAAAATAGCACTTCCACCATCTATTTTAGCGCTTATAAAATAGCACTTCCATCATCTATTTTAGCACTTCCAAAGAGCAGAAAAATAGAGAGCTTCCAAACACATCTATTAGATTTGTTGACATCAAAAACTAGGATTTTTATATCAGCCAAAAATATTTTTTGAATACAGATAGTGTTTTAAACCAGAAACAAATAGGTTCTTATAGGATAAAATTCTTTCAACTTAAACCCATATCTTGCAGACTATAAAGTGTCCACAAACCAAAACCAAAATCTTGGTTATTAGGCTAAGTTTCTTCATTAGGATATTATCATCCTACTATAACAAAACGAGGCATAGTAATCATATTTTTTAACCTAGTCTCATCAATAGGATATATCATCCTATTTGACTTGGTTAAAATTCATTAGACACTCATCAAGGCATAGAAGATCAAAGTTTAGTGCGAAAAAAAAACACTTGTATGTCAATCTTGACAAGGTTACAAAGACAAAGACTCGTAGAAAAAAACTTGAAACATCAAACACCATGGCTGGAGAAAATCCATGAAATAGCTTACATCAAAATGACAAGAATGAAATAATTACAGAGGGCATGCAAAAAGCACAACAGGATCCAAAATTCCATAAATTTATGGAAAAGATCTTAGAGCAAGACATTGAAAAATACCTCTTAATGTCAGCTGAATCAGGTACAAAACTTCCAAAATATTTCGATGTTAATCGATTAAAAGAAACACCTAGAGAAAATGAAACCGAAACACCACAGCACACACAACGCACACAAAAAATGGATCAAGTTGTGGCCCTAACACATCAAATGAAAAACTTGCAACAACAACTACAAGATATGCAAAAGGGAAACACAAAAAGGTATGCAATACAAGACATTTGTCCTTATCCTTTTGACCCAAGTATGGACATGATACCATTCCCTAGACATTGCAAATTCCCAAAATATGACAAATACAATTGTAAAATAGATCTGATTGACCATATAAGGGAATTCAAAACCATGAGTTTAGAATTTGTACGATAAAAAAAATTACCTAATGAGGTTATTTCCAAGAAGCTTACGAGGTCAATGTATGGAGTGGTTTTCTAAATTACAGCCAGGGATACAAAATTTTGAAGAGCTGGTCAACAGGTTCATATCACAATATTCCTTTAGCATTTAACATGATGTCACAATAAAGGACCTCTACAACATGAAGCAAAATAAAGGTGAGACATTCCTGTCATTTCTACAATGATGGCAAAGATTATTTGCTAGGTATCCTCGTTCCATACCCGAGGAAGAGAAAATGGAACTATTCATTGACAACCTGACTGATGAAATGAGCTATAGGATCGAACTACAATGTCCTCCAACATTTGAAAAAGTGATTGAAAATGGCCTTAAAATTGAACAAGCTTTGGTCAAATGAGGGGTGATAAAGCACTGCAATGAAAAATCAAACAGCACCAACTCCTCAAATCACTATGGCAACAATTACAAACATAAATTTTGGAAAAAGAATAGAAATATTGGGAAGAATGATACTGCAAATGACATACAAAATGCAAAACCAGTATTTAATTTGACGGCCACTACTACAAAGACAAATGAAAATAGTGACCAAAACATCAAGCCAAATCTCAATCAAAACAATAATCTGAATAATGGAGAATCAAAACCCCAAACATATCATAAATCATCAAACCGGCATAGATTCACACCATTAGGCCAAACACTAGAATCAAAAATGAGGGAACTTATTGCAAATGGTAGATTATCACCATACGTGAAACAAGATTTTGGGATCCAAAAGTAAAGCCACCATGCTGGAATACCGCAGATTATTGTAACTTCCATAAAAATTAGGGACACAAGATAAATGATTGCATGAAATTAAAACATCTAGTCCAAGATCTGATTGACAACAAAATGGTATATGTAGAGGGACGTCAAACCAACACTGATCACACTGCCTTTACAGATCCTTTACCAAATTATGAAAAAGGAGAGTCTTCTACAAATGGTAAAGGTAAAAATATCAACCACATTTACGATAGCATGATATTTTGTATTTCTGAAGTAGAAAGTGATACTGTCATTGGTAATAAAATTGATAACAATAGAACCAGTGACATTATACCACTAGATCTGATCTCGATCACAGACACATCCGACAATCAGATAATTTTTTAAAAATTAGGGAAAAACAAGACTATCAACTGATTAACGTAATGACAAGGGGGCAATCCAAGGTAATATTGAAAGGAGTTGCATCTAAAAACACCACTCCCCCTCCAAGACAATAGAACATTATCGACCAACTACATAAAATACTGGCTTAAATATCAATACTTGACCTCCTTAAACTCTCAGCATCCCATAAGGAGGTTTTGGAACAAGCTCTTGTGGCCACCACAGTACCCAACAATCTAGATGTCTGTCAATTTCAAGCTATGGTGGGACATTTGACCATGCTTCATTGTATATCATTCTCTAAACAAGATGATGTATCACTTAATCATCCACATAACACCGCCCTTCATATTGAAGTTTTGATACACAAACATCATGTTTAAAGGGTCCTAGTAGATGGGGGAGTTGGTTTGAACATTTTCACTTTAAAGTTAATTCGTGCACTAGGGTATTTAGATAATGCTATTGATGCCCGAAGAAAAATGACAATAAAGGCTTATGATTAAGAAGAGAGATCCTCTAAGGGAATGCTTGTGTTTCCTATTCAAGTGGGACTAATGGTGAAGAATATAGCATGCCAAGTACTAGAAAAAGAGTTAACCTACAATATACTCTTGGGACGTCCATGGATTCATGAAATGGAGGTGGTACCTTCAACTTATCACCAGTATTTGAAATTTCCAGTTAATGGACAAGAGGTGACTATATCAGCTGATTACAACAATCCTCAACATTGTAATGAAGGGAAAGAGGGCTGGATCTAATGACCCAACAGTGCGGAAACCTTTCCCTTAACACCAATACAACCGAGGAGTGAAGCATAAACTGATTCTAATAGCTTCTAAAACTACTTGAGATGCATACAACCATTGAAATGAGATAATCAAAGAATGAGCAAACACAGATGACACAGTATTTTACGTGGAAAAACCTTTTCAGGTAAAAAACCACCACACAAAGTCAAGTCTATTGTATTACAGTAATGAAATGATTACATACAATTTAAAGACTTCTTTGTTATGCTCACAATCACTCAGAGAGATTCGGATCCACTGTTACAATGTTATCACAACATACAGTTTGAACTCTCTTTTAAGAACTCACGTTCTTCTTCTTCTTCAGCTCTTCAACCTACGACTACTCCTTGTGTTCATTCTCTACTTCTCAACTTACACAACAAGCGTATATATTCAAACACCTGCCAGACAGTGGAAGTCAAACTCTACAATCAATGCTATCAGCCAATAGCCGACCAAGAAACTCCAACTGAACACGCAATCAAAAGAGCCCATGCCAAGTCCTACATTGAGCCACCCAAGCATTCAATGACATGCCAAAAACGGGTTCGACTCCGCCACCTTAGGTTGGCCATGCACCTGCAGCAATAACTATTTCGGTAACCATCCAATCAGCATTCGGTCAACCAGCCACGTGTCACCATAACATTGCCTATCGCAACTGACAGAGAGATCAACACATCCAATCAGACACTAAGCACGTACAAGACTTCCAAGTCTTTACAACTCTACTAGAGTCAGAGTTAGAATGGCAACTAGAAATGGAAACAAGACTTTACCAAAAGATTCAGGTTCAGGAACCTTTTCGGTTCCGCCTCCGCCAACTGCAAGGGAGAGCACGCCCAAGACAATTTAGCCCAGAGGAAGTCAACGTGAAGTCAAACTAGAAGACAGGACCGGAGTCGGAGTCAGAACGGGAATCAAAAATAGAAACATGACTTTACCAAAAGTTTCAGGTTCAAGAAGCATTCCGGTTCTGCCTCCGACAACTGCAAGAAACAACAAACCCGAACCAAAACGAAGCGGAGGAAACCATCTTGAGGAAAATCTAAACCGCAAGGAAGACCAAATCGCACAAGCAGGAATCAGATCTAGAGCCGGAACAGAAACAAAAATGGGAATGTTACAAACTACCACAGTTAAGTTCCAAAACTGGTTCTGCCTCCGCCAGAGACAAACCGATGAACCTTAAGAAAGCAAGGAGCGGAGCAGAAGCCAGAACGGGAATAGAAACTGGAACAAGGCAAAAGGAACAATGCCAAGTTCCATCCTGGTTCTGCTTCCGCCAGACAAAGTAAAAGGCATAAAATTTTTCCAAGGAAAAGGAATGAGGACTTCAAGCTGGGAGTTGAGACAATTTCTCAACAATCTCTCACTTGGCGAATACTTCCAGCTTCCTCATGATATCAAACCTCATTGATGATCATAGGCCCCAAGGCCCATCGATTATGTGCACCACTTGAACTTGTATGTGCTGTGCTCACTGGCTTTGTCAAAGCATCTGCAACATTCTTCAAGGTGTCAACCTTTTCCAAACTGACCTTGCCATCTTCAACCATATCCCTTACGAAGTGATATTGCACATCTATATGCTTGGTCCTGGCATGAAAGGTCAGATTCTTTGCCAAACAAATGGCACTTTGACTGTCACAGCAGATTGAAATTTGCCCAGCATTAAATCCAATGTCTGAACATTAATGCCTTAGCCATACTACCTCCTTGCAAGCATGAGTTGCTGCCATGTACTCAGCCTCTGTCATGGATAAAGCAACAATAGCTTTCCTTTTGCTCATCCAACTGATTGCTCCACCATTAAGCATGAAAGAGTATCCACTGGTGGATCTCCGGCTGTCAATGTCACCTCCCCAATCTGAATCAACATATCCCTGAATGCTGAGAGTCTTTTGTGAGGCAACCATACTGCCATGGTAACACAAAGCATAATCTGAAGTACCCTTCAAATACCTGAACACTCTCTTCACAGCATCCCAATGTGATCTCCCTGGATTTGACATGAACCGGCTTAGAACTCCCATTGCTTGGGAAATGTCTGGTCTTGTGCAGACCATAGCATACATCAAACTACCAACAACACATGCATAAGGCACATTGCTCATGTCCTCCATCTCAGTAATAGATTTTGGACAGTCTTCAGAAGATAGTTTCAATCCTTGCATGATTGGAACAACTAGTTGTTTGCAGTCATTCATGCTAAACCTCTCTAGAACGGTTTTCACATACTTACTCTGACTAAGCCAAAGTTTTCTGCTTTTTCTATCCCTGGTTATCTCCATTCTAAGAATGTACCTTGCTGCTTCAAGATCTTTCATTTCGAACTTAGCAGACAACTGAGTTTTAAGGTCAGAAATCATAGTCTTGCTATTACCAATGAATAACATGTCATCCACATACAGAGTAATAACAAGCACACGATCATTCTCACATTTATAATAGATGCAATGATCAGATTTTGATCTCACAAACCCAATTGACAACACAAATGTATCAAATTTCTGGTACCAAATTCTAGGAGATTGTTTTAGACCATAGAGAGATTTATTTAACTTGCAAACCAGATTTTGTTTACCTCTTACAACAAAATGCTCAGGCTGAGACATGTAAATGTCTTCTTCCAGCTCACCATGGAGAAATGTTGTCTTCACATCCATCTGCTCAATTTCAAAGTCATATATAGCTGCCAATGACAATAAAAGTATGATGGATGTCAGCTTTGCTAGAGGGGAAAAGATCTCTCCATAATCAATTCCCTCAACTTGGGAAAACCCCTTTGCAACCAGTCATGCCTTATACTTCTCAACACTACCATCAAGGCATGTCTTCCTTTTGAAAATCCACTTATAGCCAACAGGCTTTTGCCCTTTAGGCAGTGGTACCAACTTCCAAGTATCATTCTTTTTCAAAGAATCCATCTCCTCATTCATGGCTTCTAGCCAAGAGTTTGAATCAGCCATGTTGATTGCTTCTTTCACAGTCCTAGGATCATCAGTGCTTGTAATTAAAGCATAAGCATAGTTTGAATCTAACATAGAGAAGCCATACCTTTCCGGTTACCTTCTTTCTCGTGTAGATCTCCTTATAGGCTGAGGTTGTTCTTCATCATCAAAAATTCCAGAGTTGTTTGAGCTCTCCTCAGTCTCAGGTACTCCATGTAGCTCTTCCCTTTCTGGAGTTTGGGGAATCTCAATTGCATCCTTCTTCTTGTCACTCCGATCTGTCTCAAGCTGCTGATCACTTACTAGAGGTTTCAGCTCGCGAAATATCATGCTTGTGCTATACAAAACCTTCTTAGTAACAGGGTTCCAAAGCTTGTATCCTTTCACACCAACTCCATAGCCGATGAGAATACATTTGATAGCCTTTTTATCCAACTTAGATCTCTTTTCATTTGGCACATGAACATATGCCTCATAGCCAAAGACCCGGACATGCCTTAGTGAGGGTTTCTTTCCTGACCATGCTTCCAAAGGTGTCTTGTCAACAAGAGCAGAGCAGGGAGATCTATTTAATAGATAACATGTTGTAGCCACAACCTCAGCCTAGAACTTCTGCTCTAGACCAACACCACTCAGCATACTCCTTGCCTTTTCCATCAGCGTCCTGTTCAACCTTTCAGCAACTCCATTTTGCTGTGGAGTGTAGGGGGTTGTCTTATGCCTTTTAATTCCATGATCAGTGCAGTACCTTTCAAAATCTGCAGAACAAAACTCACCTCCATTGTCTGTCCTTAAACACTTTATTTTCCTTCTAGTCTAATTTTCTACCAAAGATTTAAACTCTTTAAATCGATTGAACACTTCTGATTTACTTTTAAGAAAGTATACAAATGCCCTTCTCGAACAGTCATCAATGAAAGAAACATAATATCTAGAATTCAATAACAAAGGAACATTAACTGGACCAAACACATCAAAATTAACATAATCCAGTATACCAGAAGATTTGTGAGGACTAGAGGAAAAAGAAACACGGTGTTGCTTTCCATAGATGCAATGTTCACAGAAATCGAACTCAAGGTTACAATCATCAAGCCCTTCTACAAGATTTTTGTTCTTCAAGGTTTTTAAACCTTTCTCACCAATGTGACCAAGTCTATGATTCCATAACATGGTCTTCTCTGCTGGGAGTTTTACCTCCAAAGCATTTGCAGACAGAGAAGAGTCTTCATCTTTCTCTATAGGTGCAGAAGTACATGACTTTACAGAGGCACTGTTACAAAGAATAGGATGTGCATCCAGCTTATACAGAGTGCCAGTATGAACACCCTTAGCTAGAACCATTGCACCTCTAGCCATTTTACAACCTTTACTAGAAAAAGAAACTTCTACACCAGCATCATTTAACTTACTAACAAAAAGAAGATTTCGAGCCAAACCTAAAATATGAAGAACACCACCTATTCCTTTGACTCTCCCATCAGGAAACTAAATTCTGACTCTTCCTTTTCCAACAATCTCTAGGGTTGAATCACTTTCCAAATACATCTTTCCACCATCATACTTCTCATACTTTGAGAACCAATCTCTATTGGATGTCATGTGAAAAGAAGCACCTGAATCAACCAACTAGACATCATCAGATGCCTGAGTTGTCGAGGCTACTGCAATGAAGGCATTTGCATCACTATGAGAAGATTCATTGTCAGAAGCATTCTTCTTCTTCTTCTCTTTACAATCCCTTCGGATGTGACCAGGTTGCCCACAGTTCCGACATTTCACCTTGGAATTTTTACCAGGAGACTTTGATCTCCCTTTAGACTTGGATTTTGACTTCTTGTCTTTCTTCTTTCCTTTCTCTTTTGGTTTACCTCGAATAGCAAGAGCCTCTTTAGCCATCTCAGAAGATTTCCTTTGCATTTCTACAGACAGAAGCAAAGCAACCACATCATCCATCTTGAAAGTAGTGGTTGTGCTTCCAATAGCCATCACAAGATGATCCCAACTGTCAGGTAACGAACACAATAGGAGCATGCAACGATCCTCCTCCTCAATCTTTACACCTACAGACACTAGCTGAGTAACACTCATGTTAAACGAGTTCAGATGGTCTGCAACAGATGCACCTTCATCCAATTTCAAGGAATACAACTTCTTCCTCAGGAATAACTTATTTACCAGACACTTTCCCTGATAAATTTCACCAAGCTTCTTCCACAAAGAAGCTACAGATGCCTCCTCATGAACATTCAAGAGCACATAATAGGCAAGACTCAATCTAATCAAACCTCTTGCTTTTCTATCAGCAAGATCCTAAGCTTCTTGGGTCGTATTTTGTGGCTTAGTTCTAGACACTGCAATCCACGGGTCTCTATCCACAAGCAGGTCTTCAATCTTGAGTTTCCATAACTCAAAGTTGCTGCCATTAAACTTCTCAATCTCAACTCTACCAGATGTACTCACCATCTCAAAATAGAAACTAGTTTATGAATGCAAGACTCCCACTGGAAACAATATTGGCACAAAAAATTGCGCTTTTCCTTCAAAGATAACAAAACCAGCCAAGCTCTGATACCACTGTGAAGGGAAAGAGGGCTGGATCTAATGACCCAACAGTGCGGAAACCTTTCCCTTAACACCAATACAACCGAGGAGTGAAGCATAAACTGATTCTAATAGCTTCTAAAACTACTTGAGATGCATACAACCATTGAAATGAGATAATCAAAGAATGAGCAAACACAGATGACACAGTATTTTACGTGGGAAAACCTACTGTATTATAAACCGACCACACAAAGTCAAGTCTATTGTATTATAGTAATGAAATGATTACATACAATTTCCAGACTTCTCTATTATGCTCACAATCGCTTAGAGAGATTCAGATCCATTGTTACAATGTTATCACAACATATAGTTCAAAATCTCTTTTAAGAACTCATGTTCTTCTTCTTCTTCAGCTCTTCAACCTATGACTACTCCTTGTGTTCATTCTCTACTTCTCAACTTACACAACAGGCATATATATTCAAACACCTGCCAGAGAGTGGAAGTCGAACTCTGCAATCAATGCTATCAACCAATAGCCGACCAAGAAAACTCCAATTGAACATGCAATCAAAAGAGCCCATGCCAAGTCCTACATCGAGCCACCCAAGCATTCAACGCCATGCCAAAAATAGGTTCAGCTCCGCCACCTTAGGTTGGCCATGCACCTACAACAATAACTATTTCGGTAACCATCCAATCAACATTCGATCAGACAACCATGTGTCACCATCCCATTGTCTATCACAACTGATAGAGAGATCAACATGTCCAATTAGACACTGAGCACGTACAAGACTTCCAAGTCTTTACAACTCTGTCGGAGTCAGAGTCGAAACGGGAACCAGAAATGGAAACAAGACTTTACCAAAAGATTCAGGTTCAGGAACCTTTTCGATTCTGCCTCCGCCAACTACAAGGGAGAGCATGCCCGAGACAGTTCAGCCTGGAGGAATTCAACGCGAAGTCAAACCAGAAGACAGGACCGGAGTCAGAGTCAGAGCGGGAATCGAAAATAGAAACATGACTTTACCAAAAGTTCCAGGTTCAGGAAGCATTCTGGTTCCGCCTCCAACAACTGCAAGAAACAGCAAACCTGAATCGGAACGAAGCGGAGGAAACCATCTTGAGGAAAATCCAAACCGCAAGGAAGACCAGATCACACAAGCTGGAATCAGATCCAGACCTGGAACGGAAACAAAAATGGGAACCTTACAAACTGCCACAGTTAAGTTCCAAAACTAGTTCCACCTCTGCTAGAGACAAACCGACGAACCTTAAGAAAGCGGGGAGCGGAGAAGAAGCTGGAACGGGAATAGAAACCGGAACAAGGCGAAAGGAACAATGCCAAGTTCCATCTCGGTTCTGCTTCCGCCAGACAAAGTAAAAGGCACAAAATTTTGCCAAGGCAAAGGAATGAGGACTTCAAGCTGGAAGTTGAGACACAATTTCTCAACATGTAACACACTCAGAACGTCTCAAGACACCTTTGTGCCTCACAATAGAGAAGCATGCACTTCTAGTTTGTTAGATGGTGAAAAACATCCAAATATTACATCTAAGTGGGTTGAGAAAAAGGTTCAATCAAAAGATACAAGTGTTGTTGAATCTACATTTGCAGACAATAAGGGTCCTCTAAATTCTCTATCCCAACAATTTCTAGAAAAGGTCCAGCTAACTGACAAAGGCATGGGACAATATTCTATTGAGCAGTCTCTTAATCTTTCACAGTTGATGCCATCTCCGAGGTCATATGGAGAACCATCAATGATAACACAACCATCATCACAACCTACAACCATTCTGGAATAAATATTTTTGAAAGTTGGAAATTTAGAAGACAAATCAAAAGACAAGGCCATCCTCAATTGGCTATACAAAGATGAAGAAGCATCGACATCAACAAATATCAACATAAAAATATATCAGTATGGAAAAGGGAAAACTATTTTAGAGAAAATGGGTTATGAGGGAAAAGGACCTGTTTGCAAAAGAAAAGAAGGCATCATAGAACCCATTCAAACTCTCACACTTTAGCCAAAAGACAAGACAGGACTGGGTTACTTAGAGGAGGCAAAACAAGAAATGACTAAAAAGGCGGTTGAAAGAATCCTTCAAATGAGAGATGGCTCTGAAACAGATTCCAATGAATATGAATGGGATCTATATTATGATGTGTCATGCATAGATGTACAAATCAATGTCATAAAAGAATATTCACCCACACACGACCAGGGACAGAGCTCGGGGACTAGACTACTTGTATTAGAATCATAAAATATCGATGATTCAAGTGAGGATGAACATACATGGAGTGAACTAGATGATTTGGAGGAAAGTAATATCATAGACCTCGACATCCCTAATGAAAATCCTAACAACATAATTGTTCAAACCCTTACCACCATTGACCCAAGTCAATCTGACGATTTTTTCCCCTTAGTCCATCCCGAACTTATCAACTAGGAACCAGCTGAACCTATAAATGTACCCATTTTTGCGAATGATGAAGCTATCATAAATTTTCCTTTGTTGTGACGAACCTGATACAAGTTCTATTCATAAATCTCATAACGAAAGGGTTAGACAGGAGGGTGTAAAATCTTCCAGCTGCAAAATTGAACACAAAAATAATGGATCTAATGGTGAAAACCATTTAATGGCAACATTAGATCTCGAAAAAGTAAAAATAAAGAATGCATCAGATGGTGAAAACCTCTCTGAGGCACTGAAAGGTGGGAGTTTTGACACCCTTCCAGAGCATTATCATGAAATATTGTCAGTTCTGGTGGAGCCTACACAATCTATTAACATTGGCACAGAAGAAAAAGCAAAGATTTTACATCTGGCGACATCTATGACTGAACAAGAAAGACCTGAATTTATCAAGTTCTTTGAAGAAAGAAGCATTAAATTTGCTTGGTCATAATCTGATATGCCAGGTTTAGATCCAAATCTTTTAATGCATCATTTATCTCTGCGTACTGGAATAAAACCTGTGAAACAAAAACTAAGGAAGATGCATCCACATATCGACTTGATGGTAAACGTTGAGCTGAAGAAGTTGTTAGATGCAGGATTCATTAGGTCTATTGATTATGCCGAATGGATATAAAATATTGTCCATATATCAAAGCTAGACAATAGTATCAGAATATGTACAGATTTTAGAGATCTGAATAAGGCATGTCCTAAGGATGATTTCCCCTTGCCTAATATTGACATCATTGTGGACTTAATAGCAGGGCATGCCATGTTATCAATAATGGATGGTTTCTCCAGCTACAACCAAATCAAGATAGCACTAAATGACTAGGAGAAAACCGCATTCACATGTCCATGGAGAAATTTTTGCTGGAATGTCATGCCCTTCGGGTTGAAGAATGCAGGGCAACATATCAAAGAGAAATGACCACAATCTTTCATGATATGATGCATACCTTTATGGAAGATTACGTGGATGATATCCTAACAAAATCATATTCCAGAGAAGGACATCTAGATATCTTGGGAATTTTTTTCAAAAGGCTAGAAAAGTTCAATGTCTGACTAAACCCTAAGAAATGTGTCTTTGGTGTTACATCAGCAAAACTCCTAGGATACATAGTATCAGAGAAGGGTATTTAAGTGGATCCAGCAAAGGTAAAGCAAATAGTGGAAATGCCACCGACAAAGAATATTTGTTAATTAAGTTCACTACAAGGCAGACTCCAATAAATTAGGAGATTTATCTCCCAGTTAGCAGACAACAGTCACCCATTCAATCACTTATTGCATAAGAATATTTTGTTCAAATGGGATGAAGGGTGTGAAATGAATTTCAACCAAATAAAACAATATCTAATGTCACCACCTATTCTCATTCCACCTACAGAAGGAAGACCTTTACTACTATACATTCCAACAACGAACATTTCTCTAGGAGCACTATTGGAACATGAAGATTATGAGGGAAGGGAACAAGCCATTTACTACATCAGCATGACTTTGAATGGTTATGAAAAAAATTACACCTTCATTGAGAAATCTTGTTTGGCAGTAGTATTTGCTACGTAGCAGTTGTGACATTACATGTTCACTCACACAGTTAGGCTCATAGCAAAGATTGACCCATTAAAATCTCTACTCAGCAAGGTTGCTTAAACAGGTAGACTGGCCAAGTGGGCCATGATTTTAAGTGAATTTGATATTCAGTATGTGGAAAGGAGGGCCATCAAAGGTCAAGTGATTTCCAAACAATTAGATGAATCTCCATTAAATGATGATCATCTAATGACAATGGATTTTCCTGATGTAAACATTCTTACTGTAACAACACAACCATGGATACTTTATTTTGATGGATCATACACACAAAGAGGATCTGGTGTGAGAATATTGTTTATTACACCCCAAGGACACACCATCCCCAGGTCTTATAGACTAATGTTTCCATGTACCAATAATGTGGCAGAGTATGAGGCATTAATCATTGGTGTCAAGGTGGAAATTGAATGGAAAATCAGAGTTACAAGTATATGGGGATTCTCAACTAGCCATTTATCAGGTAAATGATGAATATCATATGAAAGATGATAAGTTGATGCCCTATAAGCAGTCAATTGATGATCTCAAATAATACTTTGTCAATATAAAATTTGAACAAATTCCAAGGGAAAAACATAAAGCGGTAGATGCTATGGAGACAATTGCTTCTCTTTTGTAATTACCAGAGAAATGTGGTCGTTATGAGTTTATGGTAGAACAAGTATCTAATCCTTCTTATAATAGTTCAAAATCCCAAACCATATACCATTTAAATTTCATTGAATCCTCCATCTATGGAAAGACCTATGCGTACCTAAAAGACAACATCCTTCCTCCTGGTCTTTCTAGAAACCAAAAATGTAACTTTATCTACCAATCTGCCCGACATACCTTAATCACCAACATACTTTACCGTCAAGGTCTAGATGGTACTCTTCTATGGTGTTTAGAACATAACGAATATAATACAACCTTACGTGAGGTTCATGAAGGTATTTGTGGAGCTCATTCAACTAGGGTAACTCTAGCAAAGAAGCTCCTTCATTTGGTGTATTACTGGCCAAGTATGGAGAAGGAATCTTATCAGTTTGTCAAGAAGTGCCAAAAGTGTCAAATTCATAGTAATCTAATCCACGCACCAGCTCAAGAATTACACCCATTCACATCAACATGGCCCTTTTGTCAATGGGGACTGGATTTGGTAGGAAAGATAAATATGTCTTCATCCAATGGACACAAGTTCATAATCATAGCAACATGATACTTTACAAAATGGATAGAAGCAGTTCCTCTAACAACCATCACTATAAAAAAGATCTTGTCTCTCATACTGAACTACATAATCTATCAGTATGGCATACCTCAATCCATTATCACTAATAATGGATGACCATTTAAAAACAAGGATGTCCAGGAATTGTGTGAAAAATTTCATATCCAACATCATTTCTCAACATCGTATTATCCTCGGGGAAATGGCCAGGTAGAGGCCTCTAACAAGACAATTATGAAAATACTCAAAAAAATGGTTAATGATGTTGGACGTGATTGGCATGTTCAACTTAATCCTACATTATGGGCCTACAAAACTAGCATCATAACACCAACATGAGCTACACCATATGCCTTGGTATATGGATTAGAGGCCATACTACCCATTGAGGTGGAGATTCCATCACTCTATGTGTCACTAAAGGGAATCAATTCAGATGAGGATTATAGAGTGTCAAGGCTTCAAGAACAGGAACTGTTGATTGAATGCCGTCAACAAGCTATCAATCATCTAACTTCATATCAACAAAGAATGTCCAGGAGCTACAATCACAAGGTAAAGCCTGGAGTCTTTTAGGTTGGTGACTTGGTCCTAAAGGAAAACCCTAGAAATCAGTAGGATAGAGAAAAGAAAGGGAAGTTTGAACCTAACTGGCTAGGTCCCTTTGTCATCATATCAGTCTATGGATCAGGAGCCTATCAACTGTCAACACTTGAATGGGATTTGTTTGATGAGCCTATCAACAACATCCATCTCAGAAGATTCTACACTTGAATCACCTAGTACACAGTTCAATATCCTAAAAATGGTTTCCTTCATGAAAACTTGGCAAATAGGCATCTTGGTAACATAAAAACATTAAAAAAAATGAGAAAAGATAAAAATACATAAAAATATGAAAAAGTGCAAAAAAAAAAAGTGAAAACTTGGAAACAGGCGCTATTTGTGAAATAACCAGCTTTTCCATCTATTTAGATACATATCATGGTCGTCAATCTCACCATCACTTTGCATCCATTATCATATCATTGCAAATAGTCATGTCTCACCCTAGCTTGAGGAAAACATATGCACATCACTGGGGGCAATAAAAAATCAAGCTTAACAAAAATCTAACAAAAAAAATGATCGAAATGCAACCAACTTGGAACAAAAATCACCATTGGAAACACATTCATACATCCATATCACAATAGAAAATCCAAAAATAAAGTCAAAAGAGTCAATCTCAAAAAGTCAAAAACATGATTATGTTTCAGTCGAACTACACGGTCTCTGCATGTATAACGTAGGTAAGGCTAATCTTTGATCAACCCTCGAGGCCCCTAAGATAGGTCATTAGGTTAGGTTTGATTCAAAATCTCAGAAAATCACAAAATCGCAAAAACATCATAAAATCAGGATGGATGATCTAATCTGACTAATGATTGAAACACTTTATGTAAAGGTTGGGTATGTTGTACTTTGATTATTTTTTAATCATTTCTTTGGAGTAACTCGATGATGTATTGAACTAGAGAAGCTAGGAAGGAGAATGATATTTTCATTTGCCTGCTATTTGTGAATTAATTATTTAATGTGTGAATTGTTGTGGGACGTGCTCTACAAATGTATCACTGATGAAATTCATAATTCACACACTAAAATAATTAATCCTTGTCTGTTTATGCAAGAAATGCTCAGGTCATCTCAGTTTAATTATACCTAGATATTTGTGTTCACTTGCAATATCAAAAATCATGAAAGTAATACTCAGGTCATCATTGGTCTAAAATATACCATTGATGCTTGTACACTTTCAACATTTTTAAAATCTCTATGATGATACAAAGCACAAAAAGTATTGTTAAAATGTCACTATTTTGCATGTAGTTGCATGATAAAATTATATTGCATTCATAATATTTTCTACATCTATAGAGTGTTTGTTATAAAAGTTCGTGAAAGATTCAAATTGATGATTATGTTTCCTCATAATAGACTGAGTATACTTGACAATTAACAAAAACATCATCATAACCATGTAGTAGCATAATCATTTTCCATACATTAGAAAGAATTTTCTATTTTATCATGTCACCATTCATACATTTCAATCAAATAAATTTGCATTCATCATATCATATTTTCCATATCACATAAAAGTTCTAAAAGAAAATTTCAAAAATAAATCATATCATTCAATTTTCATTCATCCATTGATTATTTCTCGCATATCAAATCAATACATTTTTATTATCATACATCTATTACATAAAATAATTGCATCATCCATTCACATTCTAATATCATACATTATTATTAAACATTCATTACATTTCATTCATCCATCAATCATCATAATCATTGCACCATATCATTCATCATTTTTCATATCTTTGCATTTCCATCAATTCATCATTTTATATCATACATCATTATCATTCATTTATTTACATCATCTATTTTTACATTTACATAAACATAAAAACATACATCCATACATCATGCACCCCTACATCCATATATCATGCATCCATACATCATACATCCATACATCATTCATTAAATAGATCGTCATGAATCATAGCATAACATGTGATCAATAAATACATCCATAACATGTAAATAATCATAATATAAAAATAATAATAATAAAAAGAAATTAAAAAAAAATCATCACATGGAATATAAAACATGGAAAATAAATGCATCCATCATAGAATCATAATAGAACACATCATAGATCGATAAAAGTCTATTGCATTTCATATAGATCATATATATAATCAATGTCAAGTATACAATGAAGTCTAAGATAAAAGAGATATATCATCAAACTGGCTGAATCGAAGTATACATCATGTCTCAAGAATATCGTAGAATCATATCAGGCACCTAGGATTTGTTGCTGCCAGATGGTGTGGGCATCTCAGGACCAGTACCTCCACCACTAGATGGATGAAGACCTCTTGGATCTTTGTGAGGCGGCTGGTTCATACCCTCACTAACAGTCCTGGTATGTGTCCTGCCTGATCGTGAAGGGGCATAACTAACTCTCTGCTCAGCAACGATTGCATCGTGATAACGACCTCTATAAAAATCAGCCTCTCGGCCCACACACAAAACCTCTCTCATATAATCTGATAAGTGGTACTATCGACAATCCACTGTAATCTCTCAGCAGTCATCTGAGCCTACTCTACGATCTTCCTGACACTATCCCTCTTAGTTGTTAGTGTACTGATCTACACCTGGGCGGTGGCCAACTATCCTTGTATCTGTGTTATGGCCTATGCATGAGCCTATGCTTGGGTCTATAACTATGTCTGGGTTTGAGCAAGTAAACCATGTGCCTGAACAAGTTGCCCCTGTAGAGTCTGAATCTGTACCTATAGGCTGGCAATCTGTGTCTGATGATCTATAAATGTATCAACTACTCATCTCTTATGAGGAACACTAGTGGATGGACCTGTGCTGCCTGCCACAACACTTCTGCCACCATCCCCTCCATCATCTCCAACATCATTGCTGCTATCATCACTACTACTCTCATCACTATCCTCCTCACTACCCTCCTCCTCACCACTACCCTCCCCACCCACATCCTCTACCTCAACATCTATAGCTTGCTCCTCAACCACATCCTCCTCTTATCTCTGTCGCTGACTAGGTGCAACAATAACCTCCTCCTCTATGGGTAGCGGTGTTGGATCATTAGGAATAGTGATGCAAGGGCATGGATGCAATGCAAGATAAGCAACATACTCCTCAGTCATTAGTGCCTTTGTGATATCACGATGTATATCCTAGGCTGAAGGTTGTAAGGCATGATATCCCTCCATAATAGTATCATAAGACAGACGTGGCCCCCAATCTATTGTATCACTCTTTCGATGGGCATAATGTGCAATGCCTTGGGGCATGCACTGAACAATATCATACTGTCTATAAACCCTCTGCAGTAAAAATCTCTCTAAAATAAAGCGGGTCTTGCCAATCAAGTACATAGAGTCACACATATAACCCATCTCTGCATCATCCTCATCCTAGTGCTCACAATCCAGATAGGGATGCCATGTCACAGCCTCTAAGTCATCAAGTACATGCCTCCAATGCTCCAACTCACCCATCTTAGACTGGGCAAGTCAACCTCTGCATCTGAAAACATAAGGCCTAGTGGTAGGTCTATCTCATACTAGTAGTGGTCGCGTAACAACAATATGCTTCCATGCTTAAACTTGAAGCAAAGTAGCTCCTGATGATCAGTTGTGCCTGCTCAAATATACAGCTGAATGTAAGTCATGATACATATGTGCCAACATGCAAATCACCCAAGCATATCTGGTCCCATGCATTATCATACTCTAAAGAACATGGCCCCACCCAATAGATAGTCCCTTTGACTTGCGATCAAGACAAAGGAACCCTCCAATAAATCCTACTAGAATTGAAGGTAGGGTGTCATATGCATCCACCATCTCTCACCATGGGATCCACAACCCAGCAATATGATCATCCTAAAAAACTCTATGAAGAGAATTTGTCCCGCCCACCTCTTATGAATCATACACAATGATATCTCCAACAAACGGTATCCGTAAAATACATCAAACATCGTTTGGAGTGGTTGTCACCTTGCCAGTAGGTAGGTGGAAGGTGTTATGATCACTATGCCACCGCTCGGCTAAAGCTGTGAGGAGACCCCGATTAATCCTAATCTAGGGCATGTCAAGAAGAGAAGCAAGTCCACATTGAACAATAATATGTGTCTCATCTGGTGTAAGCGGTGGAATCAATTCAAATGTCCATGGGAAATTCTCTCGTATCTAGAGGTTATCCAAAGGCTCCTATCATCATGAAATGTTCAAAATCAGTACACTTTGTCAAATATCACATATCAATTATCCTATCAAATTTAATCAGCTCTTGATGAGAATTTTGATCAAAAATCATGAGAAAACATCATCAATTATCATCTATCATGAGGCCATCAATATCAATCTTAAATTGTACTTCGCCTAACATGAGGTCAATTTATCAAAATCAACCTCGCCTATCATGAGGTTCATCACATTTGAAATTATTCCTCGCCTATCATGAGGATAATTCTTATCTATCAATCATTTGAATCATTCATCATAGGTTTGATCATAATCAAGGTTATTCGATCATCAAATCATATCAAACCAAATGGCTGACACGATCAAAATTGATCAAAACAAGGAAAAATTTGACAATTTTTATTAACTCTGATTTAGATGCGCTAAAACAGGCATTCAAAGTGCTAAAAGATTAGAAGTGCCATTTCATCAGTTAGAAGCGCTAGAACAGACTATCAGAGTGCCACATCATTTAAATCATTATTTCGAGAGGTCAAAGCGCCGAAATAGTTGCTTGAAGTGCTAAAACCCTCAAAGCACTAATTTAACCAATTGAAGCGCTAATCTATCCTATCATAGCGCTAATATTTTTGAAGTGCTAATCTATCCTATAATAGTGCTAATATTTTCAAAGTGCTAAACTAGCCTATTAAAATGCTAAAATATCTAATTAAAGCACTAATTTGCTGAAGCACTAAAACAGCTCCTAAAAGTGCTACAACGCATTCTTGAAGCGCTAAGACTACAAAAAAAATTAAACTACGGAAATGGAACAAAAAATGAGAAAAGACGAATTATGAGGCAATTTAGGGGTACATACCGAATGTCCGTAAGTAGCTAGGCATTGGTGACGTCACACACGCTCAAACCGATGGGTGTGGTAAGGTATCAACATCTTGCTCCAAGTGTCTCAAATAGCTCTCTCTCACAAAGTTTTCAAAGGTCAAATGCATAAATGAATTTGAAAAGGACCCTTTTGACCTTTTATAGGTTATTAAAGGTGGATTTTGGTGGGATTTTAAAAAATTTAATTAATTTTTATTTGGAGATTAATTAAAATTCATCCAGGGACAAAATTTTTACATAAATTATCAGGAGATAAATTATTTTACTGCCAAATATTCATCAAATCTTCATCAAATCATCAGAAGATTATAAAAAATCCGAAAAATTCAAAAAAAATTAAAAAATCATAAATTTATATCTCGAGGGGGCATATTGTCATCAATCACTTGAAAATCAAATGTCTCGGGCATACTGAATTTTTTTCATCGATACTAGCAGCAGCAACAAAATTTTCTTTGAAGCAATGTGTAAACACATCACTTCAAAGAGGGGTAAAATGTATACACCTAAAATTGGTCTAGAGAATCTAATTAATTAAATATGACTTATTTGAATAATTACCCTAAATTCCTCTACTATTGATTAAATAGAAATATTTATTTATATAGTTCACATTTAAAATCTTATTTAAATTCTTCTAATTCTGCTATTATTTCATCTTAATTAAATAAACAAAATTAAATACTTTATTTTAATTAATTATCGAATTCCCCTATTTATTCTATCTTAATCACATCATTCAATTAATTAAACAAAGGTTAAATAATTTATTGTTTAATTATCATATTTCTTCTATTTTAATTTAATAAACAACTTCTATAGTTTGTTTTATTAAATTATTTATTCCCCTTTTTTCTAATTTAAATAAATTAAAATATTTAAATAAAAGCATAAAGAAAAATTCCTCTATTCACTCACCTATCAAATCAAATATCATATGTCTAATTTGTGCCAAATTAAATGCAGCTGGAATTCACGAGAAAGCTTGCAGGCAATCCTCTCTATCTTCTCCCTCTGATCCTTCCTATCTCCTTGCCTGATGTTTTCAAGGGGAGGAACCATTCCCATAATCAGCTCTTGCCCCTCCATCTCTCACCATTCAATCTTCCAGATTGAATCCAAACCTCTACTTTGTTGCCCCTATGCAAACGTGCTACCGAGAAATCTATAAATATAGCCTCATTCAATAGGAAATGGATCCCAAATTTGTGGAATCTTACTCTGCAGGAAAAGCCATCAAGCAATTAAGCAATCAAACAATCGAGCAATAGCATCTTAGCATCATAGCATCAATAGATTTCATTTCATGGCTGCATAGTAGTTTTTTTGTAGCTTCATCATTAATTTTCATGTCAATTTAGATTACAGTAGTTTCTTTATCATTTAGATATCATCATATAGGATTTTATTATTACATTTAGCATCATTTTGTTCTTTAAATTAGCATTTTAACAATCATAGTGTTTACTAAATCTGAGAGCCCCGTGACTTCATAAATCTTTAGAGATAGGAAACAATGAGACGCTTTTAGTAGATTCTTGCTTTAAACTAGTTTAACTATTGAATCTTTGATATAATGTTTCATTAAGAAGTGTATTTTACTTTGTTTTACTTATTCACACTTACACATCTAACTAAAAATCCAGCTTATTATAGTAGGATTAAGCATATTGTGATTAAATATCATTTTGTTAGACATGTTATTGATGGAGGTGGAGTAGCTCTTCAGAAAGTTCATACACTAGAAAATTGTTAAGACATATTTACAAAATCAATATAGTTAGAGAAGTTGAAGTGGAGTTTGACTTCTCTTGGCTTGCAAAAAAGGTGATGAATGGGCATAGGCAAATATCAGGTAAATTGTTGTCAAGGTGGAGATTGTTAGATTATGATAATAAAATTAGAAATAAAGCAAATTTTATCTTTTGGAAACATAAGGGAATTAAAATAGAGTCTTATCTTTGAAAAATATTACCTTTGGAATTCTTTTGAAGAAGATAAAGATTTAAAAACAATAAAACAAAACAAAACAAAGAAAAAATACAAAGCTGGATTTTTCTATATGCAACATAGGTTGAAGATATTATTTATATCTTGTTGCCTTGAAGGCTAAATCAGAATGTTGTAATGAATTGTGATTGAAGAGCAACAACTGTGTGAAAGTTGTAATCAATTTCTCTGAGCAATAAGAATACCAATTTTTTGCCCCGTGGATGTTTCTTTGGCACATTGTCAAGATTTTACCACGTAAATCTGCGTCTTCTCTCTTATTTTGTGAATCCATTTAATTATCTTTTCTATTTCTTTGCATCTAAATTTTACTGCAATATTATTAATTTTCTGGATTTTATGTTTCACTTTACACAACAAACCAATCTCTTCATTTTGAAGACTTTCCAAAAAAAAATCTCGTGCCCAAGAATTTAACAGCCCTAAAATGTCAATATCTCTTAATCTAATAATTATTCATTATTTATGGTGATTCAAGCGAATGAGCCATAAATCCTTTCTGTGAACTATTTGTGCAAGAATCGATTCGTAGAGCTTATGTTATACACCCTATGGGGTGTGTTACCAAGTGAGAATTGGTAAGACATTTATGATGGAGAAAATCTTAATGTAGCTTGTTCAAGTTGTTGTGCACTCCCAAGCGTGATCATGTAATCTGCCAATTTGTTGTGCTCTATACTCATCTATCCTCAATGTCACATGCAAGCGGTGCAATAGACATAGGCAAAGATGGAATAAAAATTATTGTTATGATTGCAAGTGAAATCACTTTTACATAGTTAGATTGAATTGATCTTAGTTATTTGCTAAGGTCGATTTAGAAATTGCTATCAAAGATGAAAGATGAGAATACAAAAATACTCATGGCCACGATGAAGATTTTTGTTCATTATGATAAGGAAAGGTTGTATTAAAACCAACTCAATATTTAGACATTTTAAGCTTTAAAAAAAGGCAATAACTTTAATAGCTTCGCAAATGTTTCCCCATGTTCAATGTCAAACAGAGAATGAAGCTACATGGAAGAGGTTTGAGGAGTTTTTTTCTGACAGGCATGTTGCGAAGTAGGTAAAATAAAGGCTAGACAAAGAGGTGCTCTAGAGGTATATTTCAATTTGACTTGTGTGCAACTGTTGTATATGGACAAATTTAAAAGGATATTAGATCAAAAATGTAAGGAGAAGTATAGTGAAATATATCAAACAATACAAAGCAATTGAAGAGTAATTGGAAATGAGCAGAGTGGCCACTAAAAAAGAGCAGAGAATAAGGGAAGTGTGTGATGAATCCTCTCATGAGGGAATTTGGGTTGTGTTTTGAGCCTTAATACGAAGACAATGTTTGGTATTATTCATTTCACTTTTCAAATTGAGAACAATCAAATTTGAAAAGTGAAATAGATAATGAAGCAAGGGAAGTCCACGGCCTGGCATTGGGCACGAACAAGGGGATGTAGACTTTTCTCATTCTCATGCCTGACCAAACTAGCAGATGTCAGGCTTCACTAAGTACTTGGAATATTAAGTCCAAAGTTTTTTTTTTTCCATTTTCCATGAAAGCACTGTTATGAATGTGTTTTGGGATTTGACTTGATTATCACTCATTTCAAACATAGAATCTTAGATGGTCTCTTTCTTGACCACTCACATTTGAGTGATTTTATGCTATGCTAATTAAATTAAACTTTAAATTCAACATTTTAACCTATTTCAAAAAATTCATACATGAGGATAAAATTCTCATCGATTTTAAATTCAGACACTCCTTATGGTTTGTGACATTTGATCATCATAATCCAAATATATTTCTTTTAAACATAAGTTTGAAAATTGTGTAAAATTGGAAATATTTAAAGGTTTGCAAATTTTAACGAGTTTATTAATTATATAAATTAACTATGCATTTTTCGTGACTCGCAAGTATTTGTAAATTCGGCAAAGTGATTAGGTGAGAAATATTAATTTAATGAGTGGGATTGAAAGATGAACTTGAGTTGACTGAGGATTTTATGTTTCTAAAACTATAATATGCAAGCGAGCTAGAGTTTTTAAAGATTTCCTCTAAAAAAATTTAGTATTTTTCAAACATGCAAAGAGATAGAAAATAAAATATTTCTTTCAAAGTGTTTGCATATGGAAAAACACTTGAGTTTCACATTTAATTTCTTGATGGGAAATTTGTTTTCATTTTCTCTATAAAATGGGAAAACTGAATTCATTTGGAGGGGTTAGAAAGTTAGATGATGGACAAATTGGAGAATTTGGTCACTGATCACTTTTAGCTTCTAGTTAGTGTTTTTTTTCATCATTTTAGGGTGGTGTTCCATGGAGGCGGGCTTCCTACAAAATTTCAATGGGTGTTGCTGAATTTTTTTAGGATTGTTTTAAAGTGGGTGGTCCCATTAATTTTGTATCATAGTTTAAGCTTAAAATTTTAAGCTCCTATATTTATGGAAGTTGATGGTCTTATGAATTTTATTATTTTTCATATTCAATTCAACACCTTAAATAAATATAAAATAATAAAAATATTAATTACTGAGAATTCAAAAAATTCATATGATTGATAAGTGGCAGAAAAAAGCCTAAGTTGGTGGGGAAATTTCTAGCCCTCGACACCTTTTGCACTTGCTTAAGTTTTTGAGCTAAAAAGTAGGGGCTTCTATTGTTGAGAAAAATATTCTAATTAATCTTGCAACATTTGTTTTGCTTCATGGGACCGCTTGCTCCTTAAAAATAGATCTGGAAGCTCCCCCATGGGACCTCACCCTTAGTGTAGTTGCAGATAATTGTGGGTAGGCGAAACCATAATTTCTAGTGTGTGCATCTACTAGATTGTATTTGAATTGAATAAGAATGAATTATGTTATAAATATGGTTTTTGTTTCTCCATGCATATGGTGTGGTGCACAAACTTCAATCTTTGTTCATTGATTTCTTAAGAGATAGATGTGCTAAATGAAATTTGTCAATTTATTTTTTATTTGCATGTGAAATACAATATTTGGAATGCATTGCATTTTAATATTATCAAATTCCTTTATATCTTGTACTATTGGTATAAAGGATTGTGTTTAATCTAATCTTAATGTTGTATTTAATGAATCTGTTAGCTTTTTACCCAAATAAAGATTTAGGTAAAGTATTCACACCATTCTCATGAATTCCCTTTAATATTTTGATCTTTCTTTCCTTTTTGGATAGATCATGGTTTAGATTAGATTCTGATCCTATATTTAATCAAGAAAAACCAACAAGTCCCTTGAACAAACAACCAACATTGACCACTTAGCCCTATACCATGGTTGTGACCCAACTCCTAGGACCTTGGAAGGTGATTACTTCGAGGATAATTTATCTTTTTCGTGAGAGGTAAGGTGAAATTTTACATTCCTATGTTGCATGTGTCAATTTGGCCATCAACAAGTCCCATAACAACTTTAGTCTATTACTTGATCCTTCAATCAACCATTTTAGCCCTCTAGTGAAGGATTATTTCTATTGACAAGGAATAATAGAAAAATGGAAAAATATTTAGGATTTCTATGGAGATTAGGTTGTATTGGACACTATTTCAAGTGAATTGCAATGGAGACTCATGGATAAAAAGATCCCAATATTCCCTACTAAAGATGAAACTCTTTGGACTTAAGATAATAGGGTATTTTTATAGCCAAATATATTTATGAATTTATGCTCAATCCCCCCAATATGAATGCCTTTTGGAGGAATATTTGGAATCATAACATTCTTCACAAAGTTGATTTCTTATGTTGGGCTACTACTCGTAATAAAATCCTTACCCAATATAATATTGGAAATTGAAAGGTTGTCATTGATGTCAACAAACAATGGGATTTGGATAACTGTCACAATGGAATTTTGATGACTGTCTGCTCTGATAATGGAAGACTGTTAATCTGGTATCTTGGTCCAAATTATCCTATTTTGCAAGATCTTCTCAGAATCTGATAATATTCTCTTTCTTGACATTAGTTGCATCCACTGACATGGTTTCAGCTGACTAGGTTATATGGTTGGAAAGATACAATTACCAGTAGTTTTGGAAATAATATCATACTTATACACTAGCTTGGTACATAAATTTTTTGGTCTGGATTCTATCTCAAAAAAAGATATCATTACAAGAATTTTTATATAGATTTGAGACTACAAGATGTGTTTTATATTGGAGTTTCATAATGATATGTGAAGGCATTTGGAAGATATGAATGGCAGTATTTTGATCTATAGACTACAGTGAGTTTCCATATAGTACATTGTTGTGGGAGACTTTGTATTTTCTCATATTTAATTATCTTACCATGCGGTGTTGAAGATAAGTAGCTCGACGTCATATAAGGGAGAACTCAATATGCTAACAAGTTTTTCTGTTACATGTTTGATAGATTGCATATATGTTTGGGGTTTTTTGGTTTACTCTGGTTGACCTAATTATGTATTAATATTGAGAAGATTTTATATGTTCTATGAATGATAAAAGGATCTATCTTAGGTCCATGCCGACTTATTAAATGTGAAGATGAATATGTTTTAAGGAAAATGTTGACAGAGTTGATTAGGCCAACCTAATTAGTGAACATGGATATATATATATATATATGTATATATATATATATGTATATATGTAAGACATTTTGAAGAGAGGCAGAAGAAGCAGAGTGTGTAAAAGATACATGAAGACAGAGATGAGAATGTGTATGTGAGAAATTGTATGGATGATCAGATAAGTGTGTTATTTATGTATTGTTCTTCACAAGAACTTAATCCCAACACAAGCAAGGCGCATTTCATGAATTCATACTTTTTCCAGTGAGCCATATCATTTTTTATCTTAGTGAGCCAGATCATTTTGTATTTACTTCAAGCTATGAGACTTTCAAGGATAGTGAGTCCTGGTAGTGAGCCCTTGTAATATTATATATCTAGATATATTATATTGTGAGCTAACCCTCACCGCAGGTTTTACAATTTTGGATTTTCCACATAAAAATAGTGGTGTTCATGTGTGTTGATGCATTGTCTTGATTCCATGTCTTCTCTTATTGATTATGTCATATTTATGATAATCCTTAGATGGATTTTATGTGAATGGTTTTATGGAATACTGATTCACCCCCCTCTCACTATTTTTGATGTTCAACAATTGGTATCAAAGCCAAGTTCCTCTGAAGGAACCTAACGGCTTCGGGAAGGTCCCGGATTTTGAATATATGGAAGATAAAAAAATTCTTACTCGTCTGAAAGTGATTTCTACTCGACATACAAAAGAAAATGAAAAATTTGAATGATAGGTTGAAGGAAGAAAATTAGTGTATTAAGAATCTAAGGGATATGGAGAAGTTAGTTATCAATTAAAGAAAGCAGACAAGGACATCACAATACTGAAAGAACAATTGGAAGAAAAGAGAAATATTGAACATTGTTAGAAAGTTGAAATTCAAAGGAAGATGGATTAATGTACAAAGCTTGAGCAAGAAGTGGTAATTTTGAAATCAGATCTGGAAAAGGCAAAAATGTATGAGGATAAATTCAAGGCAAGCACTGCAATACTTGATGAGTTGATTAACTTTCAAAGACCTATTATGGAAAAAAGTGGTTTAGGGTTTTAAGATGGAAAAAGTTCAAAGAAGAACCAATCTTTTGACATAAAGATTCAAAGTGATGGTGGAAAACTCAAGAATCTAAGGATAAATATTGGAAGGATTCCAATCAGACAACCTAATGCTCAATGGTATTTATCTTTTAATGGTGTCTATTATTCTTGGAATAATTTTGGACATAGGGAAAAAGAGTGTGAAAAGAAAGAAGAACATAATAATGGAATGGATGAAAAATCCTTATCATTCTCTAGTCAATGTTTTGAATGCAAAAGAATTGAACATAAAACTAAATATTGTAGAAATCAAAACCTGAATAAGACGATTTATCCATTTAGTGGCTACTATAACTATCACTATAATTCATTTGGACACAAGGCTAACCAGTGCAAATATAGATTGAATATTTAAAGAAAGTTTGGAGGGAAGAATGTTTTTTGTTATAATTGTAGCAATCTAATTTTTTTTTCCAAAGACTGTAGAAGCAGAAACATGAGAAGTAACAATCAAATAAAGAGATATGAACTAGTCATTAAGTTTGATCCAAAAAAAGTGAAGAAGGAAATGGAAAGAATTTGGAGAAGGGAAGGAGAATCTAAGCAAGGTGAATCAGAATCATCAGTCTTTTCTATGTCATCCTCTAGTGCAAACATTCCTGTAAAAGAATAATTTAGGCAGTGGCTAAGGGGGAGAAATAATCAGAACATTTAATAATCCCTCTTTCGATATATGATGTCATATCATGACATAAGTACATTTATTAAGGTTATGAATTCAAAATTTCATGTGAAAGGAATTTGCAAAAACGCATGTGTGAAGAATGAATTCCATAGAGTTCGAAAGGATGGAAGCATACATGAATTTTGAGGTGATCTACTTGCGATTTGAATCATTTACTATAGAAGAATTTGGGATGAAAGAAATAAATTCATATATGTTAAGGAAAAAAAAATTGATGAAAATAATTTGTAAAAGAGGAGAAGCATGGAGAGAAAGCTTGAAGAAACTAGAGCAACTTCATATAGCAAAAATTCAGAATCTGGTCTTGGTGGAAAAGGAAGAGGTAAGTCACTATTGTTATACACTATTTCATCTAAATTATATGTCGAGTTTTTTTGGATGCGATGGATATACCTTGAATCATAGACAATTCAATTAGACCATAACCAAAGCTCAAAATGTACTTTGTTAAAACCTTGGAACTTGATCTTTTTCGGTGCTTTTTCAGATATCCCTCTTGGTGTTACACCGATTAAAGATGTTGGGGTATACACTAATAGAAATTTTGAAGAATCTACCTATGAAAAATATCGCATATTGTGGGTTGATGAATTAATTGGAAACAATTTTATCTTGAAACCGGAATACAATTTATTTTTGGAAATAAAATTGGATGTATGGAACAATTTTTTGGACTTTAGTAATGAAGAAAGATGTATCAGAATGGATCTTAGCATATTTCATGGTGAATTTGTGTGGGGTGATGAATCATATATGATATATAGAGATGTAATCAGGGAATTTACTAGCTTATCATTTTCTGGACCAACTCTTGAATGCAATTTTGATAGGGGAAAAGATTTAATAAGGAACACACATGCTAAAATCACTAACCCGACAGGTTAGTATGCAAGTCTAATTATTTCATAGATGATCTTTGGTGAAAATTATGTCTCCACTACTGCAATTGATCTTTCATTGGATATGATTGAGAAAATAATAGAATATGACCTTTGTGAGCTGCTCCAGTAACAACTATTGGAGAACCTGAGAGATATCAAGAAGAAGGATGGTAAATTTAGTATGGTACATTAGTTTTTTGTCTAATTTTCTATTTTATGAAGGAAAATCATGGAATAGGTGAGGTTAGTTGGGAGAATTCTAAACTGGTATATCATCAGATTGAGGAACTTATGAGAAATATTGTGGATTTGGATGCACAAGGAGATACCCTTGCTATATTTTTTGGAAATGTTCAAAGGAAAATGAATAGAAGAAGAAGAGTTCCTAGAGAGTTGGTTACAAAATATAATAATGATATAGCCTTTTTGGTAATCACTAATAGTTGCATTATTAAGGAAATTGAACCAAGGAATTCATGGATACCTGAGTTTGGGTATGAGATTGAGAAATACTATGCTACTAGTTGCATTGAATTGTTGATTAACAACCCCCAAGACCCCAAAAGACTTAGGTTTGGAACCTACACTGAAGTAGCTAAAGCTCTTTAAGAATATGAGTTAGTCTGGTAAATCAATTTCTACCACTAGAGAAAAGAGGAAATTTCACTATGGTTCATGAATTAGTAGCTCAGGTTGAACCTACTCCAAGAAGACTTAAGCATCTAGCTAGAAGAAGAACACATTTTTAGGTATCTCCTAGTGCGGTCACTAGTTCTTCACGGTACACTAAAAAAAGCTCAAATACATTAACTGATAGATTCAATGAATTAAAGAGAAAAGTAGTAAGTGACATGGTTTCTTGGATTGAAGATAAAGGATTGTTGGAAATTGTAGAGAAGTGCAAGTCTACTCACAACATCACACTTGAAAGACTCAAAGATGTTCAAGAGTGTGAGAAAGAGGTAAAGAGACTATTCATATTCTGTTGGAATTGGCCTAATGTAATTCAAAGACTCAAAGATGTTGAGAATACAATTGAAACCTAGATCAAGTATGCATCTAGCACATTTGATCCTACTCTTGATTTAGATGATTAGACTTGTTATGGATTGAAAAAGATGCATTCAAAGAATACCTTGCATCACATAAAGAGAAAGGAGAGATTGTTGAACAATATGGGAAGCTCAAATATTTAATCAATACTATGTGTACACCTGCCTATTATGTTGTTTTGGTAGCTGACAGGATTCTGAAATTTAATATTACCCCCAAAATAGTGGTTGAAGGAAAAGATAGCTTAATTGATCTCAATTATCTATGCAATGAATTATTAGAGGCAAAAAGGCTTTGGGATGAAGGGAGATCCTCTTGGATAGGGATTCTTAGCAAGCTTCAAGGGACAACCACCTCTGGTTGATCATGCTCAGTTGTCCTAGATGTACTCCACAGAGGGAGTGTTCAAGTATGCAAAGGAACTGTTAAAGAATTAAAATTCTTTTCCTTTACCATTGATGTCAAAGAGGGGAAGAGAGAGAGAAAGAGGTATCATGTGGAGACAATTTTTTTTGTAAAATAAATTTTTGAAGAGAGAGGTATCATGTGAATAGCTTTTGGGAAAGAAATTGAAAATTAGGAAGAAGTATTTGATGGTTTTCACATCATGTGTTGCCATCAATGACAAAGGGGGAGATTGTTGGAAATTGAGAGGTTGTCATTGATGTCAAAACATAGTGGGATTTGGATAACTGTCACAATGGAATTTTGATGACTATCTGCTCTGGTAATGGAACATTATTAATCTGGTATCTTGGTTTGGATTATCCTATTTTGTAAGATTTTCTCATAATCTGATAATATGCTCTATCTTGAAATCAGTTGCATCCACTGATATGGTTTTAGCTTACTAGGTCGTATGGTTGGAAAGTTATAATTACCAGTAGTTTTGGAGATAGTATCATACTTATACACTAGCTTAGTGTGTCGATTTTTTGTTCTAGATTTAATCCCAGAAAAAGATATCATTATAGGACTTTGTATATAGATTTGAGACTACGAGATGCATCTTACATTGGACTTTCATAATAATATGTGAATACATTTGTAAGATATGAATGGTAGTAGTCTTATCTATAGACTACAGTGAGTTTCCATAAAATACACTATTTTGGGAGACTCTACATTTTCTCATATTTGATTATCTTACCATGTGGTGTTGAAGATAAGAAGCTCAATGTCATCTAAGAGAGAACTTAATATGCTAACAAGTTTTTGTGTTACACATTTTATGGATTGCATATATGTTTGGGGTTTTTTGGTCTAACTTTGGCACACCTAATTATGTATTAATATTGAGAAGCTCTTATATGTGCTTTGAATGATAAAGGGATCTATCTTAGGTCCATGTCGACTGCTTATATATGCAAATATGAATATTTTTTGAGGAAAATGTTGACAAAGTTGATTAGGCTGACCTAATTAGTGAACATATATATATGTAAGAACATTTTGAAGAGAGACAGAAGAAGTAGAGTGTGTAAAATATACATGAAGACATAGATGATAATGTGTATGTGTGAAATTGTATGGATGAGAAAATAAGTGTGTTATTTATGTATTGTGCTTCACCATAACTGAATCCCAAGACAAGGAAGGTGCATTTTATCATTTCATACTGTTGGCAGTGAGCCATATCATTTTGTATCTTAGTAGTGAGCCAGATCATTTTGTATTTACTTCAGGTTGTGAACCTTTCAAGGATAGTGAGTCCTGGTAGTGAGCCCTTGTAATATTCTATATCTGAATCTATTATATTGTGAGGTAACCCTCACCATGGTTTTTCCCATTTTGGGTTTTCCATGTAAAAATATTGGTACATTCATGTGTGTTGATGCGTTTTCTTGATTCCATGTCTTCTCTTTTTGATTTTGTTATATTTGTGATAATACTTAGATGGATTTTATGTGAATGGTTTTATGGAATATTGATTCTCCCCCCTCTTAGTATTCTAGATGTTCAACAGATAATTTACAAAAGTGGGGATTCCAAATTTTAAATAGATATATTTTATGTAAGAAATGAAAGAAACAACATCTCACATTTATTTCCATTGGAGTACTCTTAATTCATTTGGGAACAAGTACTCCAAAAATTTGAGTTGTTGGTTTATGAATAACACTATTACTATTTTTGTGCAAAGTTGGAAATATCCTTTCTATCACCTCATCATCAAGGAACTCTAGGAGAAAAATCATCCCCGTCTTATTTGGTGGATTTAGAAAAAAAAGGAATAATTACATCTGTATGAAACTAGGAGTGTTGAAGACATCTTTTTTCCTTCTATAAAACACTTCTAAAAATTAAATCCAATTTTAAAATCAATAAGTTGAAACCTTTTCCTCATGTTAGAGCAATTTGTATTGCTAAAATCTAGGGTATTGATAAAGATATGAATAAGGTGCATCTAACTAAAAAATATGCTTATGTTAACACTTTTTGGAAACATCCTCCTTCCAATTTAATTAAGCTAAATTTTAATGCCCCTTCTAAAGGAGATTTTGTATAGTCCCTACTAGTGTCTAGTAAACTTGGTGGAAATCACACAATTCAGAGGGAAACCTAGTTGATAGTTCACTTAATGTTTGGAAAGACCTTTATTGAATTATTGACTAGGGCTAGTAGGCTTGTGATGGAATTGACACTATATATTCTTTCAAAGACTTAGAACTACAAAAATCATTATAGTAAAGGTATTGTACTTTTTGGAAAAACATAAGACTGTAAAATAGTAAAGAAATTAAAGTTGTGTCTATGGCTATGGGTAACTACAGTATAAGACTGTAGCTAACTATTGTTCAGAAGTAAAGGTTGGAAATCAACTGAACTATAAATTGAACCTATACTACACTCCAGAGTATAACAAACTCTAGCAACTACAATATAATTATGAAACATGAATTTTTCATACATTCTTCATAATCTATTTAACACGAATTTGCATTTATGAGGTAACAACTAAAACAAAATTAAAATAATTGAAAATAAAAGAGTGAAGGACAATTATCTTGAGTTGACCTTACTCAAGTAGTTGTCTTCACTAATATAAAACCAAATCTAACTCCTTAGATCCAACACAATCATAATAACTCAAATTCATTCATTGCACAAATCCAAAATATGACATTAGATTATGTCGAAAGATCTTATTCATGAAATTATAATTGCACAAATAAACATAGTCTACATAATAATTTAAGACTGAAAGTGTCTAGTAACTATATGATAAACTAACTGACTAAAAAATGATTAACTAGCTAACTCAAGACTCAACCACTGAGCTATGCATATATGCACAAGGGAGCTTATTCAAAACATGACTCTAAACTAAAACAATTAATTACCACTCCTTAGATTTTCGAGTGTGAAAAAGATTTAGTTAAATCTAACTGCAACTAGAAAAGAAGACTCAAGTTGGATTGTGAATCTTTTGTAATAGAACTAGAATGTGGAACGCTAAAAAATAGTTATGTTAGAATCACAATTGTAACAAGTTTCTTCCTTCTCTAGTGTATTTATTTAACATCATAATTATGCACCCTCTCCTTCATTAAATTCCTTATGTTGTAGTCACTTCGCTTAGTTTATTCTGGGACATACCCTATTTCACTATCTAAGAACTCCTTCGGCTACGGGCTACGTCCTACAGTTGTTGTGGGCTATAGTGCCTCCTCTAGCTACAAGGGATTAGTTCACAAAACATGTACACAATACTAACAACCATGACTAAGCATATATGTCCTATCAAAATTGATACATATTCACACATAAATCATGCATTAACGATCACATCATAATCATATTTCCATAGACTTAAACTAGGTTTAAAGGGTTTTCATAGTAGGCATAAAAGATAGCATAATGTATGAACATGTATAGGATATATATCTTGGTAATTTCTATAAGCATGCATAAAAGATAAAAATAACTAATATATGGCCTCATCATTTCCCCCCAACTACCCTTTTGTTTTCCCTCAAGAAAATCAACTAGGGTTGGAGGTTGCAGTGTAGTGTAATTTCTCTGAGATCCATGACAATATTCACTCCTTTGATTTTCTTCAAGTAAAAGCCTATGTAACATGAAAGTCTCCTCATTCTGGTAAGTTCATCCTACTCATATTCCTCCATTTTATCTCTTGTCCAATGTCGCGCTAGATAAAGGAGTATTGGTGGCTGGAATGTAAGTGGCACCCATACAAGTGCTTTATCAACAATAATATCCATGTACTTATGCACTCTTTCAATCATGGCCATTAAATTATACACTAAATGGGACTCTTTCTTCTACAATTCTAGAGTCAAACTATCCCATCTTTCCTACACATACTTGTAATAGTGATGAACTAGTCCAACAGTCAATGTCTGCATTTTTTTTTAATCCTATATCCTTAATTTCATGATATTTCCTCTTGCACCCTTGTGATCTAGAAGTTGTAACCATTCATCTATGATTGCATCAGGGTTCTTGGATTCCTTTCTCACTGAGAGAGCAACTAATTTTTCTCTCTTCACAACTCCTCCATGAGTTCACCCCTAAATTTTTCATTTTTGAAATATGATGCTAGTGCCCTTACCTATTTAAATCCCCTACAAACTTTAAGGGGTTCCATTCTATTTCCTCTAGAACTACATAATTATGCAAATAATATTCACAATGTTGGTCCTAGTCATCTGATACATAGCATTGGAAAAAATGTTAAGGAAATCAAATTTCCTGCTCATGGAAACTAGCTAGTTACTTATCAGTCTATTGAATTGGAAACTTTAAAAAAACTCCTGTAGAAAAAAAGCATAAGTCTTGGCTAGGGGTCTGCATCTGACAATTTGGGAAGCTTTTTCTGCTACCTTAACTACTAACCTTTTCAATTCCATATCCTTACCCTTCTATACTCTAGTATGCTCTACATTTATAGCTTCCTTTTCCTTTTTCCAGTTCTCTCTCTATTCAAAAAAAGGGTAAGTGCATGGATCTGTGACACAATTTTGGCTCTTAAGATGCCACTTTTTTCTGAAATCAGTAAAATCTGATTTTCACAAGAAAATGAAGATAGTTACGCTCAAAATTTTAAGATACAGCAAGAACAAAAGTTGAAGTGATCCAAGTCTAGTTTCTAAGCTACTATTTTTTTGGAAATTAATGAAGATTAAGGGTCTCAAAAAGGGGGAGGGGGGAATAGCAACTGTTTTTATAAAAAAAAAATAGCATAGCGCCTAAGGCCTCCCCCCTTTTTGATTAATTTTTTTTTTAGAATTTTGAAAATCCCAAAGGTGAGAAATTAGCTAACACCATGTAGTTTATCCTCGTTCTTTCAAATAATTTTTTAATGAATATATAATATTTTATGAATTTTCAAAGTGGACACATCCTAAAAAGCTGAAATTTGAGTGTGATCCCCCCTAATTTTTTTGAAAACTAATCGAAAATTGATTTTTCTTTATCATGTGTAGAATGGAGTCTAGTTTCAAAAAATGTAATTTGTTTCACTTTTCGATGAATGAGTAAAAATCTATCCTAAAACTAGCACATGTTGGTTTTTGACCAAAAATGGAGGCATTTACAATAGGAGCAATGGATCAAAAACTTAACTAAATCAAAATGAAAAAATAATTATATATTTAGATAGCTAAGAGAGGTTAATGCTATCATGGTTTTTTTTATAAACTTGCATTGAAAGACGTGCAAATGAGACGGGGAGCATGGAAAAAAATATGAGGAAATGTGGAAAATCTTATCAATTAACATGTCCAAAGAAGGTCATTTGGAAAGCATAAAATTTGGTGTTTGCCAAATGACCTACTTTGAACAAAACCTGAATTTTCCCTCTTTGGTCGACAACTTTGATAATGCTTAGAGTGCACAATTTCTGATCACAGATGGATAGTTGAAGTTTTACCTTTCATAGGCTCTCTAACTCATTACCCTAATTGGATAACCCTTTATCCCTCTGAAGTCTCTCTCTCTCAAGTCCCACTCCCTCCCATGCGACCTACACTACTCTCTCTCAGTCCAATCCCCTCTCTCAGGTCTTTTTTCCTCCCACCTAGGTACCTAAATAAATCTAACTCACTCCAACCCCCTTTCTCACTCTCCCTCTCGCTCTCCCCCTTTGGTCTTTTTGTCTCTCTCACTCTATCTCCCTCTCTTAGGTCATTATCTTTCTCTCTCTGTCTCTCTCAAGTCTCTCCCTCCTACCCCCTCTCCCTCTCTTAGGTCTCTCACTCACTCCCTCTATCTCTCTCCCTTTCCCTCTCTCTCACTCACTCTATGTCTCTCCCTCTATCTCTCTCTCACTCTCTCAGGTATCTCCATCCCCTCTCTTTCTCTCTCTCACACACACACTCCATCTCTCTCTCCTAATCCCTCTCTCACTCCCTCTATTTCACTCCCACTCTCCCACTTTGTTTCTCTCCCTCCCACCTCCTCTCCCTCTCTCTCTCTCGTATCTTTGTCCTACCCCCTCTCCCTCTCTCTCTTTGTCAAGTCTCCTACCCCCTCTCCCTCTCACATTCACTCCTCTATCTCTCTTCCACTCCCTCCCTCTCTCACTTCCTCTATCTCTCTCCCTATACCTCTACCACTCCCTCTCTCTCAAGTATCTCCCTCCCAGTACCTATCCATCTCTCTCTCAGGTCCCTCTCTCTCTCTCATGCCCTCTATTCCTCTCCCTCTCTCAAGTCTCTCCCTCCCACCCCCTCTCCCTCCCTCCCTCTCTCAAGTCTCTCCCTCCTACCCCCTCTCCCTTTGTTAGGTCTCTCTTTGTCTCTCTCACTCCCTCTATCTTTCTCCCCATCTCTCTCTCTCTCCCCCTCTCTCTCTCTCTCTCTCTCCCTCTCTCTCTCACTTCTCTCTCTCTCTCTCCTCTCTCTTAGGTATCTCCTCCCACCCCACAACCTCCTCTCTCTCTCTCCCTCTCTCTCAGATATCTCCCCACACCCTCTCTCTCTATCTCTCTCTCACTCCCTCCATCTCTCTCCCATCCCTCTATCCCGAGTATGAGTACTCCCTCTCATCCCACCCCCTCTCCATCTCTCAAGTATCTCTCTCACTCCTTGTATCTCTCCCATCCCTCTATCTCCCACTCCCTCTCTCTCCTACTCTCTTAGGTATCTCCCTCCCACCCCCTCTCTCCCACTTTGTCTCCCTCTCCTCTCTCGGGTGTCTCCCTCCCACCCTCTCTCTTAGGTTTCTCCCTCTCTCTCTCTCTCTCTCTCTCTCTCTCTCTCTCTCTCTCTCTCTCTCTCTCTCTCTCTCTCTCTCTCTCTCTCTCTCTCTCTCTCTCTCTCTCTCTCTCTCTCTCTCTCTATCTCTCTCTCTCAGGTCTCTCCCTCCCACCCCCTCTCCCTCTCTCTCTCAGGTATCTCTATCCTACCCACTTTCCCTCTTTCTCTTTGTCAAGTCTCCCCTTCCTACCCCATCTCCCTCTCACAGTCACTCCCTCTATTCTTCCACTCCCTCACTCTCTCACTCCCTCTATCTCTCTCCCTCTCCTTCTCCCACTCTCTCAAGTATCTCCCATCCATGACCTCTCTCTCTCTCTTTCAAGTAGAGGGTTTAGGGATTAAGGGTGTTTAGGGTTTACAGATTACAATTTATGGTTTAAGGGTAGATGGTGTAGGGTTGAGAGAGAGAGGGGGGTTGAGGGTAGAGGTTAGAGGGTTAAGGGTAGTGGGTAGAGGGTTTAGGGGTCTAGGGTTTAGGGTTTAAGGGTTTAAGGGTTAAGGGTATAGGGTATATGGTTTAAGGGTAGAGGGTTTAAGGGTTTAGGGTAGAGGGTAGAGGGTAGAGGGTTTAAGGGTTAAGGGTTTAGGGTTTAGATATTGCAGTTTAAGGGTTGAGGAATGAGGGTTGAGGGTTGAGGGTTTAAGGGTTGAGGGATTAAGGGTTGAGGGTTGAGGGATTAGCGTAGAGATTTTAGTTGGGTTTAAAAGGGTTTAAGGGTTGAGGGTAGATGGTATTAGGTTTAAGGGTAGAGGGTAGATAGTTTAAGGGTTTAGGGTTTAACCTGGTTAAGGATTGAGGGTTGGGAGTTTTAGGGTTTAAGGGTTGAGGGTTGAGGGTAGAGGGTAGAGGGTAGAGGGTAGAGGGTTTAGGGTTTAGGGTTTATAGTTTAAGGGTAGAGGGTTTAAGGGTTTAAGGTTTAACCTAGTTAAGGGTAAAGGGTTGAGGGTTGAGGGTAGAGGGTAGAGGGTTTAGGGTTTAGGGTTTACAGATTAAGGGTTAAGGGTAGAGGGTTTAGGTTTTAGGAAGTAAAATTTACGGTTTAAGGGTAGATGGTGTAGGGTTGAGAGATAAGGGGGTTGTTGAGGGTAGAGGGTGGAGGGTTAAGGGTAAAGGGTAGAGGGTTTATGGGTTTAGGGTTAAGGGTTTAAGGGTTAAGGGTATAGGTTATACAGTTTAAGGGTAGAGGGTTTAATGGTTTAGTGTAGGTGATAGAGGGTTTAATGGTTAAGGGTATAGGGTATAGGGTATAGGGTTTAGGGTTTACAATTTAAGGGTTGAGGGTTGAGGGTTGAGGGTTGAGGGTTAAGGGTTGAGGGTTGAGGGTTGAGGGTTGAGGGTTTATGGTTTAAGGGTTGAGGTTTTAGGGTTGAGGGTTAAGGGTTTTAGGGTTTTAGGGTTTAAGGGTTGAGGGTTGAGGGTAGAGGGTTTAGGGTTTAGAGTTCAGGGTTTATAGTTTAAGGGTAGAGGGTTTAAGGATTTAGGGTTTAACCTGTTTAAGGGTAGAGGGTTGAGGGTTTAGGGTTTAGGGTTGAGGGTTAAGGGTTGAGGGTTGAGGGTAGTAGGTAGAGGGTTTAGGGTTTAGGGTTTACAGATTAAGGGTTAAGGGTAGATGGTTTAGGGTTTAGGGATTGCGATTTACGGTTTAAGGGTATATGGTGTAGGGTTGAGAGAGAGAGGGGGAATTGAGGGTAGAGGGTTAAGGGTTAAGGGTAGAGGGTAGAGGGTTTAAGGGTTTAGGGTTTAAGGGTTAAGGGTCAAGGGTTAAGGTTATAGGGTATACAATTTAAGGGTAGAGGGTTTAAGGGTTAAGGGTATAGGGTATAGGGTTTACAGTTTAAGGGTTGAGGGTTGAGGGTTTAGGGTTTAAAGGTTGAGGGATTAAGGGTTGAAGGTTGAGGGATTAGCGTAGAGAGTTTAGTTGGGTTTAAAAGGGTTTAAGGGTTGAGGTTGAGGGTATTGGGTTTAATGGTAGAGGGTAGATAGTTTAAGGGTTTAGGGTTTAACCTGGTTAAGGGTTGAAGGTTGAGGGTTGAGGGTTGAGGGTTTTAGGGTTTAAGGGTTTAGGGTTTAGGGTTTAGGGTTTAGGGTAGATGGTTTAGGGTTTATAGTTTAAGGGTAGAGGGTTTAACTTGGTTAAGGGTAGAGGGTTGAGGATTTGGGGTTTAAGGGTTGAGGTTTGAGGGTAGAGGGTAGATAGTTTAAGGTTTTAGGGTTTAACCTAGTTAAGGGTTGATGGTTGAGGGTTGATGGTTTTAGGGTTGAAGGGTTGAGGATTAAGGGTAGAGGGTTTAGGGATTAAGGTTTAGGGTTTATAGTTTAAGGGTAGAGGGTTTAGGGTTGAGAGAGAGGGGGTGTTGAGGGTAGAGGGTAGAGGGTTAAGAGTAGAGGGTAGAGGGTATAGGGGTTTAGGGATAAGGGTTTAAGGGTTAAGGGTATAGGGTATACGGTTTTAGGGTAGAGGGTTTTAGGGTTTATGGTAGATGGTAGAGGGTTTAAGAGTTAAGGGTATAGGGTTTAGGGTTTATAGTTTAAGGGTTGAGGGTTGAGGGTTGAGGGTTGAGGGTTGAGGTTTTAAGGGTTGAGGGATTAAAGGTTGAGGGTTGAGGGATTAGCATAGAGAATTTAGTTGGGTTTAAAAGGGTTTAAGGGTTGAGGATAGAAGGTATTGGGTTTAAGGGTAGACGGTAGATAGTTTAAGGGTTTAGGATTTAAGGTTTTAGCATTTAACCTGGTTAAGGGTTACGAGTTGAGGGTTGAGGGTTTTAGGGTTTAAGGGTTTAAGGGTTGAGGGCTGAGGGTAGAGGGTAGAGGGTTTAGGGGTTAAGGTTTAGGGTTTATAGTTTAAGGGTAGAGATTTTAAGGGTTTAGGGTTTAACCTAGTTAAGGGTAGAGGGTAGAGGGTTTAGGGTTTAGGGTTTAAGGGTTAAGGGTATAGTGTTTACGATTTAAGGGTTTAGGGTAGATGGTAGAGGTTTTAAGGGTTAAGGGTATAGGGTACAGTGTTGAGGGTTGAGGGTTGAGGGTTGAGGGTTGAGGGTTGAGGGTAGAGGTTTTAGGGTTTAGGGTTTAGGGTTTAGGGATTAAGGGTTAAGGGTTAAGGGTAGAGGGTTTAGGGTTTAGGGATAATGGTTTATGGTTTAAGGTTCGAGGGTGTATGGTTGAGAGAGAGAGACAAAGGGGGTGTTGAGGGTAGAGGGTTAAGGGTTAAGGGTAGAGGGTAGAGGGTTTAGGGGTTTAGGGTTTAAGGGTTTAGGTTTTAGGGTTTAGGGTTTAAGGGTAGAGGTTAGAGGGTTAAGGGTATAGGGTAGAGGGTTAAGGGTAGAGGGTAGAGGGTTTAAGGGTTTAGGGTTTAGAGTTTATAGTTTAAGGGTTGAGGGTTGAGGGTTGAGGGTTTAGGATAGAGGGTAGATGGTTTAGGGTTTAGGGTTTGGGGATTCAGGTTAAGGATAGAGGGTTTAGGGTTTAGGGATTACAATTTATAGTTTAAGGGTAGAGGGTGTAGGGTTAAGAGAGAGAGAAGGGGGATTGAGTGTTGAGGGTTAAGGGTTGAGGGTAGACAGTTTAAGGGTTTAGGGTATAAGATTTATAGTTTAAGGGTAGAGGGTTTAAGGGTTAAGGGTAGAGGGTTTAAGGGTTTAAGGGTTGAGGGTTGAGGGTAGAGGGTTTAGGGTCTCTCCCACTGCCTCTCCCAGGTCTTCTCCCACCATAATTGAATAAATCTCTCCCTCTCAAGTCTCTCTCTCTCTCAGGTCTCACTCCCTCCCATGCTACCTAGACTAATCTATGTCACTCCAATGCCCTCTCTCATAGTCCCTCTCTGTCAAGTCTAACTTACCTCCCACCCTACCTAGACAAATACATCTCACTCCAACCCCTTCTCCCACACTCCCTCTCTCTCTCTCTCCCTTTTGGTATTTTTGTATCTCTCAGGCCTCATCCCTAACAATCCCTCTCTTGTTGTCAGGTATTTCCCCGCACTGTAACATGATAAATCTCTATCCCTCTCAAGTCTCTATCACTCTTAGGTCTTAATCGCTACCACACTACCTAGACTAATCTCTCTCACTCCTATCACCTCTCTCTCTATCTGAAGTGTCACTCCCTTTGTCTCTATGGAAGGTGAAGATTTCAAAACAACACATTTGGCGCTCTCAAAATTTGGCGAGCGCCAAATTTTCTTTACCTTGAAATGATAAAATAGGGGTTGAACCTGTTATTTAGGCCCACATAAATCTGTATTTGTCTAGTTCAGTGCTTTATCCGATTCATAAATGCCTTTTTTTATGTAGTTGACTTCATTTTTTACCAATATATGCTTGATCCATCACCTTTTTACCACCAATCTGCATGTTAGACAATGTACAAGAAGACATTTTGAAGTTTCTACATCATTTTACATTATCTCAGGTAATATATTCATTTTGGAAATATTAAAAAAATTATATTTAGTATGTTTGTTTGTTTCTGACAATATAAACTAAATTTCTTTAATGATTTTATTAATCATAACAATTGGACATAGAATTCAACATTGAATTAGATGGGAGTTGCATAAAAAAGTTTAATTTTTATGAGTTTGAAGAATAAAAAATGAAAAATAGGACATTTACTTAGCACAAATTTACTTATGAATTCTATTTGTATTGCTTATAGTAGTCCATTTCTAGCATGGCTAGTGGAATTCACTCTATTTCATTTTAGGTAGATGTTTATATTGAGTTTTTTTGTTTTGTTTACATAATTTTTAGACCATTCATTTGATTATTTTATTAATATTCATTGTTACACATAGAATTCAACATTAAATAAGATGGATGTCTGAATGTAGAAGTTTAACTTTTAGGAGCTTCAAGATATAAAATGGAAAAAATGACATAACAGATTCAAATTCGTTATTAGTGATGTTTGTGGGAAAAATTTTATTTTCAACTAATTTGGAATAAGCCTTTAGCTTTCATCAATGTTAATGCAAGTTTCCATTAATTTTTGTGTTCCATAAAAAATTCACCTTCATCACATGTGCTTAGATAAATTCAAGTGAGTTGGCATAGTTGTTAATACAAGTTTATATTTATTCATACAGTTTTTAGTCACTGGAACCCTCTCTAATGCATCTAAACACTAAAACATTGCTTTAGTCCTTTGTATGCTTGAAACAAGGAGGGTTTATTGAAAATTAATGTTCCAGGCCTCTGGTGCAGGAGCACCTTGTAAGCTCAATTTTGTCAAAAAGGCCATCTTTAGTGAGCATAATCAAATGCTAAGATATTAGTTAATGTTGAGTATTTTTTGTTCAGTAAGGTCAATTAGACCATTTAATAATGCATTTGGAGCTAAGGGAGTTTAGTTGTGTCATAGCTTGCAATTTGCAAAATGTGGTTAGAAAAGTTGCTAAAGGATGCAAAAGTTGCAGAGTTAGGTGCATGCAAGGTTAGGTAAGTAGAATGTCAGTTCTAGGAATTGGTTTATGTTGTTATGATTCCATCAATGTGAGGAGAACCTTGAGGAAGAGGTGAGAGTATGGAAAAAATGAAGAAGATCAAGAAGTATTCCCTATTTTTAGTGTAAAATTCTAAGTTTTGACTGGTAAATCTATGTTTCAGACCACTGTACAGCCCCATACAAGTGTTTCATGGTCTTAAAGTTGTGGTAAATGTTAAATTCATGTATTATATTTCATTTTTAGTTTGTTTTATTGAATTTCATGGAGTTTTGTGAGTTTTATGATCATTTTGGTGCTAACGGGTATGAAACCCTATTTTAGTGTTTTGAACACTAAATAATGCATGTATGAACTTTCCCTTTGGTGGATAAATCTAGAAATTAATGAAATGAAGGATGAAAGGTTTCTTTCCATGTTCAATAAGGATTCAAGAGTTGAAGATTTGATAGAAGTGTTTTGTGAGTTGTTGTCCTAGTTGATTTCTTGTGTGTCTTGACCAAAAATGGAGGTTTCAAGTAAGGGTTTGAGGAAATAACAGTGCTAAAGGTTGGGAATAAGTTTTTAGAGAATGTGTAGTATATTTATAAAGTGTTCCAAGTATTGGTTGGGTGTGCAGTGTTGAGGAAGTCTAGGTTTCAATAAACCCCTAGGGGAAACCTAGTTTGAAATAGCTCAGAGTGAGGGTTTGAAGGTTGGTACCCTATTGAATGTTCTAGTTCCTAAAATAGGTGGAATCTAAGGTTTGAAAACCTAAAAAAATATTTTCCATGGAGATCAAGATCTTTGAAGGTGTTTAAAGGAGTTTCTCTTTGTAAGAGTTCTCTTATTGGCCTAGTTTGAGCTATTTTCTCCAAAAGAGTTTATAGTAGTTTTGAGATATGTTTTAGGCCCTTGAAAAGGGTATCTAAAAATGTTGTTATAGTCTTGATAAGTTACCTAGCTCATTAGATATGAGTGAATGTCCTATGAGAAAGGATTACTTGTTTGTAAGTGGTTAAGGAGTGAGTGATACAAAATGATGTTTCTTGGTAAGTTAAATGTGTATATTACATTTAAAATTAGTTGTAATGCTTCATGGTTTACATTTAAAGTTGTATTCAAGGAAAATCATGTGGATTTATGACAAAGAATGAAATAATGTCTAATATAATTGTAGAAAGGTGTATTTTAATGCCCCTACCTTGTCAATCCTACCGAATTGGCAAGCTAGTGAGCTTGGAAAGCCAGTGAGCTCACTAGCTTGCCAATTTTGTAGGTTTGAAAAGGTAGGGGTAGTGTATGCCTCATAGAAATTGATACAACCTAGGTCACCTCTAACATACTTCAATTCCACCTAAGACTCCTTTGGAGAAACTTGCTAAAAAATTGAAAACAACGCTGTCTAAGGCCTCAATTAGGCCAAATTTACAAAGAGAATGTGTTTTAAAATTTTCCTTTCACCCAAAACATGATTGGGAAGCACTCACCTGCTAGAGGAAACACCCAATCCACAAATTTTAGGGCAATATAGGCCTTGCAACACCCCAAACACTAAAGCCTTCACTTTTCACAATATACCCTAGGGCTTATTGAAAAACTATGCTCCACACCTTCTTAGACCTCAAAATAAATTCAAGAACTTTAGAATAACCTTTAACATGCTGAAAAGAACAAGAAAAATGACTACCCTCAAGAATTTCCCACTTTTACCCTCTCTAACCTCACGTTTTCATGTGAAAACACCCCAAATGCCACCTAGGGCATCACCAAAAATTAGTATCCAAAAATCCCCTGCTCAAGAAACATTGAAAAAATGTTAATCTTTCTCAAGTAAGCCTATCCACTGAGTTACAACATCATACATTGGGCGGAAGGCTTAAAACACCATTTTAAATGCACTCAAACCCTTGAAACAGGGCTCACAGACAGACCTCCAGTAAAATTCCTATTAAATGCACAACATTTAATGAAATTTCTTCAAACCAAGTTTGTGAAATAGTTAACTCTACTGCCCACCAATTTCCATTAAGAAGTAAGCACAACCACCTTGTACGAAACTGTGCAGTACCAATAAACTTCAAAAATTCTGGAAAAACTCAAAAAATGGCATGGGAAAAACAAGATTTTATTGTTTTTCTTTCTAACTTGGTTTCTCCAACATAAAAATCGAACATTAGAATCCTTTTCAAACATGAAAAATAGAAACTACCATCCTACAACTGACTCCAACCAATTTTCAAACTCGTTATGGTCGTTGGAATACAAAATTGCACTTTTTTAAATATTTTCATTATTTTGCAATTTGACCCTCCTAGACTCCTAAAAACTTAGAGATGTTCTACCTAGACCTTATTGAATACAAAAAACATGACCTGACACTGGAAAAAATGGCATTCAACCTATCTTAACAACTTTGATCAAACTTGACAATATTTTCACTATGATTTGCAACTTGCACAAAATGAAAACATAAGACCTTAAAACTTCACCAATTACATTTGAATGGTCATAATGGACCTTATTGGACTCAAAAAACCCAAACAACCTTGACTCATTTGGAACATGTTTGATGCTTTGACAAGCTGACATAGGTGTGGGAATAGGACTTTCAATAAACCCTCCCTAAATTTTCTAAATATGAAGGTTTTGTGAAAAGTGCACTTTATGGGCTGTTCCTTGGATAAAGGTTGTAGATTTGGTGGTTTTAGAGGGTGGTTAATGACTGTCCACAATAACCTCTCTCAGGTTTCGCTATCTCAGAGGCCTTTTCCCATGGTGGCAAATTCTCGCTTGGGGAAAAAGTTGTCAAATGCAAGCAGTTGAAAGTTTCAAAGTGGTGCAACTTTTGTTCTACAACTCATGTGACCAAATAGACTGTCCTAAAACATCTGGGTGGGTACGTTTATGCTAAGCATGGTCCTCTTTTGCACTGAATCACATGAAATCGCTCTGAGCTACATTCAATAGACAAAATCCCTTAAGAGTCCAAAGTGCAAAATGGCTATTAACTTCAACATGCTCGTATTCACACACCGTTACTCTTAGAAACTTATTGTCTGAGCCTATTAAATCATGTTGGGCCCCTCTACAATAACCTCTCTTAGTTTTCACTATCTCGGAGGCCTTTTCCCATGGTGATGAATTCTCGCTTGGGGAAAAAGTTGTCAAATGCAAGTAGTTGAAACTTACAAAGTGGTGCAACTTTCATTCTGCAACTTGTGTGACCATGCAGACTATCCTGATGCATCCATATGGGTACGTTTATGCTAGGCATGGTCCTCTTTCACACTAAATCACACGCACTCACTCTAAGCTACGTTCAACCAGCAGAATCCCTTAAGAGTCCAAAGTGCAAAATGGTTGCAAACTTTAGCATGCTCATATTCAGACACCGTGATGCTTAGAAAATTCTTGTGTGAGCCTATGGGATAACATTGGGCACCTCTAGAATTTAATCTCTCGGTTCTCACTATCTCAGAGGCCTTTTCCCATGGTGGCGAATTCTCACTTGGGGAAAAAGTTGTCAAATGCAAGTAGTTGAAAGTTGCAAAGTGGTGTAACTTTCTGCAACTCGTGTGACCAAACAGACTGTTCTGATGCATCTAGATGGGTACTTTTATGCTAGAAATGGTCTTCTTTTGCACTGAAACATGTGAAATCACTTCGAGCTACGTTCAACCGTCAAAATCCCTTAAGAGTCCAAAGTGCAAAATGGCTGCAAACTTCAGCATGCTCGTATTCGAACATCATGATTCTTAGAAACTTCTCATCTAATACTATGGGATCACATTGGGCCCCTCTACAATAACCTCTCTCACTTTTTTCTATCTCAGAGGCCTTTTCCCATGGTGGAAAATTCTTGCTTGGGAAAAAATTTGTCAAATGCAAGTAGTTGAAAGTTGCAAAGTGGTGCAACTTTCATTCTACAACTTGTGTGACCAAACAGACTGTCTTGATGCATCCGGGTGGGTATGTCTACGTTAGGAATGGTCCTCTTTCACATTGAAAGATGTGGAATCGCTCTGAGCTACGTTTTACCGACATAATCCGTTAAGAACGAAAGTGCAATATGACTACAAACTTTAGCCTGCTCCTATTCAGACACCGTGATGCTTAGAAACTACTCGTTTGAGCCTATGGGATCATGTTGGGCCCCTCTACAATAACCTCTCTTGATTTATTCTATCTCAGAGGCTTTCCCGTGGTAGTGAATTCCTTCTTGGGGAAAAAGTTATCAAATGCAAGTAGTTGAAAGTTGCAAAGTGGTGCAACTTTCATTCTACAACTCATGTGACCAAACGGACTATCCTGATGTGTTTGGGTGGGTACATATATGCTAGGCATGGTCCTCTTTTGCACTAAATCGTGTGGAATTCCTCTAAGCTACGTTCAACCGACAAAATCCCTTAAGAGTCCAAAGTGCAAAATAGCTGCAAACTTAGGTATGCTCATATTCAGACACCATGACACTTAGAAACTTCATGTTTGAGTCTATGGGATTATGTTTGGACCCTCTACAATAACCTCTCTCATTTTTTGCTATCTCAGAGGCCTTTTCCTGTGGTGGAAAATTCTCGCTTGGGGAAAAAGTTGTCAAATGCAAGTAGTTGAAAGTTACAAAGTGGTGCAAATTTCATTCTGCAACTCATGTGACCAAATGGACTATCTTGACGTGTTCAGGTGGGTACATTTACACTAGGCATGGTCCTCTTTTGCACTGAAACACACAGAATCATTCCGAGCTACGTTCAATCGACAGAATCCCTTAAGAGTCCAAAGTGCAAAATGGTTGTGAACTTCATCATGCTCGTATTTAGACACTATGAAAATAAGAAACTTCTCATCTAAGCCTATGGGATCATGTTGGGACCTTCTACAATAACCTCTCTCAATTTTTGTTATCTAAGAAACCTTTTCCCATGGTGGTGAATTCTCGCTTGGGGAAAAAGTTGTCAAATGCAAGTAGTTGAAAGTTGCAAAGTGGTACAAATTTCATTCTACAACTCGTGTGACCAAACAGACTATCTTGACACATCCAGGTGGGTAGTTTTATGCTATGAATGGTCCTCTTTCACATTGAAACATGTGTAATCGCTCTGAGCTACGTTCAACTAATAGAATCCCTTAAGAGTCCAAAGTGCAAAATTGCTACAAACTTTAGCATGTTCATATTCAGACACCGTGATTCTTAGAAACTTATTGTCTGAGCCTATGGGATCATGTTGGACCCCTCTACAATAACCTCTCTCAGGTTTTTCTATCTTGGAAGCCTTTCCAGTGGTGGTGATTTCTCGCTTGGGGAAAAAGTTATCAAATGCTAGTTGAGTGTGTAAAAATGTCTTTTTAGCCATTCCACCCATTGTATCCTATTGTAACTTAGTGGAATGGAATAATTAGGGGTAGGGAGTATATTTGTATGGTTTCTAGAGTAGGGGAGAAGAATTGAGTGGTTTGGTGTGATGCCCTAGATGACAATTTGAAGAGTTTTGGTGAAATTCAGTGGTTTAAGAGTGGAAATGGTTGAAATCCTTTGGGGCAGTAGTTTGTGAGGGACTTTTAAGCATGTGTAGGTTCTTTTAAGAATTTTTGATGCATTGGCAAGGTATTATGAGTTGTTGGAATAGGATTTTCAATAAACCCACCCTAAACTTGCTAAAAATGAGGGTTTTGTAAAAGTGGGCTTAAAGGAGCGGTTCTCAGGTTAAAGATTGTGGATTTGGAGGTTTTGTGGTCTGGAAAATGAATGTCTATAGTTATTTTGGATGGGAAAATAGTTTGGAGTACAGTTTCTTTGAAAATTTGGCATAATTGGCAAATTAGGATAGCGCAGTAGCCTTGTTTTGTTGGTGTTGGTCGAAAGTGACCTGATGTGTTTTTGTGATTGTTTTTGAAGGATTCAAAGGGTGTCTAAAAATTTGAGTGGCTTGTTTATTGTCAATAAGATTTGCAAAAAAGGTGAAGAAGTTGGGTCTGCAAACCTACAAGACAAATAGTGAAGTTTAAGGAGAATCACCCTTGATAGGGTTTGGAGGAACAAAGGCTTGGTGTATTAGTTGGATTTTTGTTTAGTTGATTGAAGGCCTCCTTGCTCTATATCATGCTATTGCTTACTATTATGCTTTGATAGTTTTTTTCCAACCATCCACAGCTTGTTCGAAAGCACCTATTTTATAATTTTAGCCTTAGCAGCAACGCAGTGAATTGATTGATAAAATGCTTTGGTAGACATGTATGAAAAATGTCGTAGCATAGACAAGGTAGTGAACTATTTGAAATAAATGCCTCAAAGAAATGTGGTCCCATGGTGATGGAATGCCATGCCAAGCACATTGAGACCACATTTCTTTGAGACGTTTTTTTGAATAGTTCAATGCCTTGTCTATGCTATTGCTTATTATTATGCTTTGATAGATTTTTTCTAAGCATCCATCTAGCTTTTTTGGAAGCACACGTTTTAGGCTTTTAGCCATAGTAGCAAGGCAATGAACTGTTTGATAAAATGCTTTGGTAAACATGTAGGAAAAATGTGGTAGCATAGACAAGGCAATGAATTTTTAGCAAAAATGTCTCAAAGAAACATGGTCTCATGGTGATGGAATGCCATGACAGTAGAAATTTTCTTGTCATGGCATTCCATCACCATGAGACCACATTTCTTTGAAGCATTTTTTTCAAGTAGTTCATTGCCTTGTCTATGCTATTGCTTGCTATTATGCTTTGCTAGATTTTTTCCAAGCATCCATAGCTTGTTCAAAAGCACATGTTTTAGGATTTTATCCATAGCAGCAAGGAAATTAACTATTTTATATAATGCTTTGATAGACATGTATGAAAAATGTGGTAGCATAGAAAAAAAAGTGAACTCTTTGAAAAAATGCCTCAAAAAAATGAGGTCTCATGGTGATGGAATTCCATGACAATCAAAAGCAATTTGATTGTCATGGAATTCCATCACCATGAGACTGCATTTATTTGAGGCATCTTTTCAACTAGTTCACTACCTTGTCTATGGCTTTTCATGGCATTCGACCACCACATTTATTTGATGCATTTTTTCAAACATTTCACTGCCTTGTCTATGTTATTCTTACTATTATTATTTTGATATATTTTTTCAAAGAATTCATAGCTTGTTCAAAATCACTTGTTTTAGGCTTTTAGCCATAGCAACAAGGCAGTGAACTATTTGACAAGATGCTTTGGTAGACATGTATGAAAAAAGTGGTAACATAGACAAGGCAGTGAACTATTTGAAAAAATACCTCAAATAAATTTGGTCTCATAGAATGCCATGATAATAAAATGCAATTGGCAGCTGCTCCCAGTTATTAGTTATGCAATGAGAAGAAACTGCATAACTACTTAGGTTGACTTTGTACAAACTATATTGTAATTGAAATTTTTCATCTATTAGCATCTATTTATTAGTTATGCAAAGTGAAGTAATGCTTTTACTTTGAAATATGTGCAATGCAATGTAATCAACAATATGAATATAAACTAAAAAAATCCATTTTTTACAATTCATCAGTTAAAATATTTATTTTATTTTCTCTCTATATCTCTATATGCTATGGCAATACCTTTCAAATTCAATTTTTTTTTTTTATCTCTTGTTTTACAATTTTTTCGGATTTACTCTTATACTTTTGGTTTGTCAAATTTTTCCCCAAAATATTTTTTCTATTATCAATTGGAAGCATGAAGCATACACGTGAATACATGAAATATAGGTGAAGTGTACATGTGAGTAAGTGAATCATACATGTGAATAAGTGAGCCACAAGTAATTGAAGCATTCCAAAAGATACAAACCACCAGAAATGGAGCTTATTTACACAATACGCTTTAGATGGGGCTTATTGAGCAATTGATAGTAATTAATTAAGCATTAGATGTAAACAAAATCCATGCTTGCAACATTAAAGCATATAATTTACACAATACGCATGATAACATCATTCAATAATGGTAGTAGAAAAATAATATTTTCTTTAATCAAAAAGCCGAAAAGCTATACAATGATATATATTGATAAAAGTATATACAATATATCCAAAAAAACCATACAGGCTTAGTACAAAGGAACCATATGACATAAAATGTCATGTATATATTGATAGTACAAAATATATGTTCCAAAATGCCACATAGGCATACAAAAAACAACCCTAATACATAGTCATTTCCCTCTAGGGGAAGGAAATAGATCCCATGTTGCCTTCAAAATTTTGCTGGATGGAGTGACTGTTGCTTCTCTTGTCTTTCAAACATGATCACTATTCCTCCTCTCTTCACTCTGGACCTTCAACTGATACAATAAAAACTAAAGATGTTAATACATAGAAATTCAATTGTGGAATGGCACAAAATAAAATATATAATCACTTATCGCATACATATAGTCATCATGCACATTTACAACATCACCATGCCCACGATCTAGAGTGACTTCCACTATAGAAACCATCAAGATAGAAATTAAACTACATAAAATTATTGTGAAAATTTTCTAGAATAGACCATAAAAGAGAAAATATAATGTCAAATCGACTAATCTATTGCATACCTCTCTCAATGGATCAGAACTAGCTATTGATGCAACAAATCCATGGTCCATCGTACCACCAACATCACTAGGGTTGTCTGATGTCAACAACTGCAAATGAAGCAATATCTCAAGTATCAATATAAAGACCAATAGGGGATAATGGAACATAAGTTGAAATAAGAGAGGGTAATGGGATGGAAATAGAAGGAACTAATGGAACATAGGATGTACTAATATAGATTGATGGGATGGGCTAGGATTGGATAACAAAATATAGGGTGGACAATTAGAGGTTAATGGGATGCGATTACTAGGGAATAATGGAACATAGGGTGAATTAGGAGGTTTATATGGTTTGACTATAGTACACAAACATAGATATCCAGGTAAAATGTTGTTGATCCAAGTGTAGTAGGAAATAGGAACCCAAGGGTGTCTATGTCATTGATAGGGCTTCTAAAAACTAAAATTTTGAATGTTTATTAGATTATTTAAGGATTTTCTTTCTGTGAGCAATTAGGTCTATAGGTGAATATTTTTTAGAATTTTCTCACTATAAGACAATGTGATTCAAATGCAAATCTGTAACAATGTTTGATCAAAAAATTCCAATTGTGAATGTGATTTTGAATATGGAACTAACCTAAATGATTGATACTAACCCTATTGCAACCTATTATGTAAAATGAGATGCAATTTTTTGAATTTCTATGTCTTTTATGATGCAAAAATGAAAACCCTAATTGAGAAATAGAAAACAATGCAATCTAAAACTCATATCTATGATGAAATTTTTGAAGGTATATATTGTTAACATATCAAGTTCACCACATCATAACAGAGTTGAACTCGAAGAGAAGGAATTAAGAGCAGTGATGGGTAGGTCCTCTAGTGGTGGTGGTGGCAGTGATGAGTTTTCAAATTCGGAAAAGGTGGGAAATTGGGATGATGCAACAGGAAATAATGGCGGTCGATGTGTTTATGAGAGGGTGATGTCAGGCAGGGCTCTTGCTACAAGTAAGCTGGGTGGGTCCCCTATTGTGGATAATGTTTTTTTTGGCGATGTTGTGGCTTCAAAGATTGTGTGTCTAACGCACTCCTCAGTGCCAGACTTTTAAAAGGAGATACCAGGGTCTGAAAAGTCAGGGAATGGCCTCTCCTTAGTTAGTTGTGATAGGACTCCTATTTTGGAGGATCTTGGGCTTGATAAGTTTAAGAATGCTTTATTTTTGAACTCTTCTATTGTTTGGTCAAATTTGTTTGGCTCTAAGCTCAAAGGGAAAAGTTCTTCCCCTCCAGTGCCATTTGTGGTTGATAAAAAGACTGGTGAGTACTTTTTGTCCGTCCCAGACTGTATTGTTGATAAATGAATGTCTAATATGGATATGGCATTGTTGGGTAATTTTGTTAGTCCTCGGCCTCATATTGAGCTGGTTCACAAGTTTACTGCTAACCGTTGGAAACCTAAAGGACAAGTTGATGTGGCGATTATGGCCAAAGGTTTATTCTCTTTCTCTTTCAACTGTGAAGATGACATGGTGATAGCATTGATAGGTGGCCTGTGGTTCCTAGGGAAGTCTTCTTTGTTGTTCAAGAAATGGGAACTAGGTTTCAATCTGAGTTCGTGCTCTTTCTTGGTTGCTTCGATTTGGGTAAGGTTGCTTGGCCTCCCATTGGAATTCTGGGATGAGGAGGTGTTTAAGGGGATTGCCAGTACCTTTGGTTGCTTGCTATTGATTGACCAAATAATGACCTGTAGTAAGCAGTTGGTTTATGCCCAGTTTTGTGTGAATGTGGAGCAATCTATTGATTTTCATTCTATGGTTAAGATTAACTCAAAACTTGGGGTGTGGGAGGAGTCGGTTGAATTTGAGTCAAACCCCTTTTCCTACTTTCAGTGTAAAAAAATTGGCCACTGGGCGAAGAAATACCCTCTCAAAGTTCCTAAGCAGATGACCAAAACAATGGCGGGAGGTTGAAAAACCTTTGGCTATGGAGGTGGACTTTGATCTACCTCTGGCTATGGGGGTGGAGTTAGGTAATGTGCCTTCCTTGGAGGCTGGTGAGGTTCCTCTGGCTAAGGCTGATAAGGTGGATTCTCTATCTTTGTAGGAGGATTTGAATCTAGGGCAGGATGAGAAATGATCGTCCCCGACAAATAATGAGGAAAGGGTTGAGCTGTTGGAGGGAAATATTACCTTAGTTTGTGTGGAATCTAATTCTCCTCCTGGGAGGGGAAATACTCAAAGTGTGGTGTTGAAAATTGAGGGGGTGGTGTTGAAGCCTGAGTTCAAGGAGTTTGAGGAGTTGGAAGAGGTGGATAATATGCCTTATATTCAGATTCGTGGGCACAACAGGAAGAAACACTCTCCCTCGCCAAGAGCTATGAGTAGAAACAGGCAGAGGACACATTGTGGGTTTGAGCCACGTGGTAGAGTTCGGCCTCCTGCTAATGTGGTTTAGGAAAAAGGAGAGTCATATGGAAATCGCTGATGGTACACAAAGAACTATGTTGGATATGTGCTCTAAGAGCACCACTTTTAAACTCCAATGAAGATTACCTCATGGAACATGAGGGGCCTGAATCACCCTCATAAGCATGATCTCTTGGACAATCTAGTTAGAGATAATCGTCCTAATATTGTTTTAATTCAAGAAACTAAAATGGGTTTGGAGAAACTTTCTAGGTTGAAAATGAATCTTTTCAAGGATTGTGGTATGCATTGTTCTGAAGCAGTTGGTGCTTCTAGTGGCATTGTGTCTTTCTAGAATCTTTGGGTGATTAGAGGGGTGGAGGTTTTTAATGATAGTAACCATGTGGCTACTTCTGTCTTTCACCTTCATGATAAGTTTTCTTGGACTTTGTCTAATATTTATGCTCCTAATTGCAAGAGTGCTATATAAAAGTTATGGGAGAATCTTACTTCTTTTAAAGATTCTCATAATATAGGTAATTGGTTGATCATTTGTGACTTTAATACGCCTTTGCATGATGCTGATAAGATGGGTAGATCACAGAATGTGGACAATAGTAGATCTAATCTTATGCAGTTCACTAGTGACTCGACTCTTCTGGATTTGGACTTGAAGGGGGAATCCTATACCTGGTCGAATCGGCGTGTGGGTAATCCTCTTATTCAGGTTAAGTTAGATCAGGCTATGTTAGCCCCTGATTGTCTTGGCCATTATGCTTGCTTCCTCTCAGCTCTTATGAGATTAGGATCAGATCACTTTCCTCTGGCTCTGTCCATGGATTTTTTGGGTGGTAAGAAGAATTTCCCTTTTAGATTTGAGAAAATATGGACCCGTCATCCTAATTTGGGTAATCTGGTTAAGGATTGGTGGAATATTATTGTGGATGGGTTGACTATGTACAAAGTGGTTAAAAAATTGTCTAGTGTTAAGTTAATGTTAGAAGATGGAACCATTCCTCAATTGGTCATATTTTTGTGGAGAAAGATGGTGTTTCTAAGGAGCTTCTTTCGGTCCAGCAATTCATACAAGCATCTGGATATGATCGGGATGTGATGCTGAAGGAAAATGTTTTGTTGTCCAAGTTGCATAATATTGTGATGAAGGAGGAATAATTTTGGAACTAGCGCTCAAGGATCATGTGGCTAAAGAGTGGTGACAAAAATACTAAGTTTTTTCATATCTCTACACTCAAACACATGGCCTCTAATAGAATTAATGTGATTAACTTTGATAATCAATCTCTAGAGAAGGATTTTGATTTGTAGAATGTTGTTGTCTCTTATTTTTCTCATTTTCTTTCATCAGAGGGTGAGCTAGATTTGGCCTGTCAGGAGGACATTTTGAGGGATATTCCCAAGCTGGTGGATGAGGATCTCAACAAGAAATTTGTTTTTATTCCTTTGGGGGAGGAGATTCAGTGTGTTGTCTTCTCCTTTGAAGGAAATAAGGCTCTAGGTCCATATGGCTTTCCTATTTTATTTTTTAGTCCTTTTGGGAAATTTTGGTGAAAGATGTTGTGGCTACTAGGGAGTTCTTTAGAACGGGTTCTCTTCTAAAGGAGTTGAGTTCCTCCTTTATTGTTTTGATTCCTAAAAAGCCTGGTGCTGCTTATTTTGAGGAGTTTCGTCCTATCAGTCTTTGCAATTTGATTTATATGATTTTCTCTAAGGTTTTTGCTTTGAGGTTGCAAAACATTTTTCCTATGATCATCTCTCCTCAGTAGAATGGCTTTGTGGTTGGTAGGAAAATTTTGGATTCTATTCTCACTTCTCATGAGAATATCCACTCTCTCTCGGTTAATAAGCAGGTTGGTTTTGTCCTCAAGCTTGATTTTCTCAAAGCCTATGATAGAGTGGACTGGGGCTTTTTTCTAAGATCCTTCTGTCCTTTGGTTTTGGGGAGAAATTGGTGGCTTTGGTGCATCAACTTGTTTCAACTCCTCAGTTTATGCTACTCATCAATGGGTCCCCTTCTCCCCTCTTTGATTGTTCTAGGGGGTTGAGGCAAGGGGATCCTATCTCTCCCTTCTTGTTTATCATTATGGTTGAGTCCTTGGGATGCCTAATTCAAAGATTTGTTAATTCTGGTCTTTTGAATGGACTTTACCCCTCTTTCTACTAACTTGGTTTGTTGTCATCAAGAATTTGTGGATGATTCTCTTTTGTTTGGGTAGGCTTCAATTAAGGAAGCTAGGGCTATTAAACAGATTATGTAGATGTATGAGGTGATGTATGGGCAAAAGGTTAGTTTATGGAGGAGTGTGATTTTCTTCTTTAACACTTCGGTTCAAAGATAGATTAAGATTTCTAGAATCCCGCAGTGTCAAATTGGTGAGCTTCATGCTTCTTACTTGGGTCTCCCCTTATGCTCTAAGGCTCCTGATTCTTTATGGTGGGGATTGATCGATAATTTTTATTCCAATTTGTTGGCTAGAAGGGGGCTTTTCTTAGCCAAGCTGGTAAAGTTCAGTTGATTAAGTCTACCTTTCATAATATCCCTGTCTATGCACTTAGTCTCTTTCATATGTTGAGGAAATTTGTGGATATCCTGGAAGGAATTCAAAAGAATTTTCTCTAGAATAGTGTTGAAGATAAAAAAGAACCCATTTGGTTGCTTGGGATGATGTTTTCCACCCCATAAAGGCTGGGGGGTTGGGACTCCTTAAAAATTTTGCGTTCACTGCCCTCCTGGGCAAACAGTTGTGGAATCTTTTGTAGGCGAAAATTGAGTGGGAGAAAATTGCTTGGAGTAAATACCTACATGGTGCAGCTAGGATTATAGATGTTCTCTCTAATTATTTTAATCCTCTGAATGGATTTGTGTTGCGGAATGCTATGCTAAAGACTCGAAGGCTTGTAGCCAAGGGTCTCTTTTGGTAGTTGGGTAATGGGAGGAGTATCCTATTTTGGGAAGATAATTGGTTTGGTAATCATCCTCTCAAGGATGAGCCATGGGCTTTCCCTTTGATGGATCTTTATGTGTGATAGGTTGGAATATTTGTTGTTGATTATATTGTTGGAGGCTGTTGGTGGAATTTGCATGAGCTAGACCCTGGTTTGGTTGTTATTTATAAGGCTCTTTCTATGGTTCATATCCCCTCTTCTCCTTCTCCTGATAGATTTGTTTGGAATCCTTCTTCTTCGCGTAACTTCTATGTTGCTTCGGCTTTCCATCTCAATGAAACTGGTATTGTTCAACCACCTTTCTGGGCTTCTGTTTGGTCTTCTAGATTGATTCCTAAGATCAATATTTTCTTTTGGATTTTCTATCAAAATAAAATTTTATCTACTGATAATTTGATTAAAAGAGGTTTTTTTATGCCCAATAGATGCTTTCTGTATGAGGAGGAAGCGAAAAATATTGTCATTTTTTGATTGGTTGCAAATATGTTGATGAGATTTGGAAGCATGTTCTCTCTCTTTGGAACATATGTTGGGTTTTTCTTGCCTCTGTTAAGGATTTATTGTTCCAATGGTTGGCTCCTACTAATTCGGCTATGCAGATCTTGTGGTCTTTCACTTTGCCTCATCTGATTTGGGGAGTGTGGCTAGAGTGAAACAACAGAATCTTTAGGAGTATTTCCCTCTCGGTTGTGGTTGTGGCTTCTAAGATTTGTATGGGAATTAAGGAGAAATTTCTTTCTGGAGTTTCCTTTTATGTCGGTGATAAGATTAATCTTAGTCCTTTTGAAATATTTGTTGCTCAAAAGTGGAAGATGCCTTCTGATATATCTCTTTTGGTCTGTAAAGGGAAATCTTCAAGAGAGGATGTTTCTTGGAAGGCACCTTCGGATGGTTGGGTTAAGCTAAATTTTGATGGGGCGGCTAAAGGAAATCTGGGACTTGCTGGATGTAGGGGAGTGATTATAAATTTGAATGGTAGGCTCATCTCTGTTGTGGCGCTCCCTTTGGGAACATAGACAAACCACTTCGCGGAGGCGGCAATAGTCTGCCATGGTCTCAAATTGGCTCAATGCCAAGGGTATAAGAAATTTTGGGTGGAGGGTGATTCCCTAAATATTATTAACAATTTGAAATCGGTCTCTCCCCCATTGTGGACTATTGAAGCCTTGATTAAATATTCAATTGAAATCATAAATTCTTTCGATAATGTCTATATTTCCCATATTTTGAGGGAGGGAAATAAGTTAGCCAATTTTTTTGCTAACTTTGGGGTTAAGGAACAAAAGGTATGGAATTTTAATGATTCAATTCCTTTTGAAGCGATGACGATTATCATTAATGAGAGTTGATATGTGGTGGATCCTTGCTAGCAACGTGGGATGTATGTCCTTTGTCACATGGGTGAAATATTTGAATGAGGATGATAAAGTTTTGATTTCGAAGGATGGATTTCACTTGGTTAGGAGCTACATTTTATTATTGCCTTTTTGTCCTTTAGTGAGTCTCGCACGAATTCTAGGTGTCTTTAGCCAAAGCTTCTAGAGGTTTCTTTTTTGTATTTTCAGCTTGGGTGGTGTGAGTATCATCTTCAGGTGGTTCTGGTTGTGTGTGGTGGTGAATTTCGTGATGGGTGGGGACAGGAATCGTGTTGAGCCCAATCTTGTGACACTTTTAAGCAAAAGATGAAGGTTTGGGAGATCCTTGAGAAGGGTGGTTTAACCATCTACATGGAAAGACTACATGGTTTCAATGTGTAGGTTACTAAGATGATTGCTAAATGTTAGAATGAAAAAAACCTTAATTTGGGTGGCAAATATTTTGTGGTGGACGAAGAATTTATTGCTCAAATTACTGGTTTGGCCATGCAGGGGATGAAGGTTTTTAGGGACAAGAAAGACTCACAGGATGTGATGTCGATCTTCTTCAAAGGTAATGAGGCGGCTGATCTCAGGAAGGTTAAAAGTGGTGGCTGGTATAGGAGCTCTTTGAAAGTGCTCTAGTGTGATTTGGTAGAAGAGGTCATGAGGTATGTTACCTTGGAGGGAAGGTACACGACCATCAATAACTACCATTTTCTTTTGTTGAATCATTTTAGGCATAAGAAATGGGTTTCTTTTCCCTATTATTTGTTGATGTCATTGGATACGGGGATCAAGGATCACGTGAAAAACCTCAATAATCTAGTTTTGCATGTTGGTTTAATTCTTCTAATTTATTAGCATGTGAAATTGCACAAGGTGCACAAATCTCTGGTGTCTTTGAAGGATAATTTTGGCAAAGCTCGGGAGGGTTATGACACGGAGTCAGGTGAAGAAAGGGTTAGCAAACGAGCCAAGAGGAGGAGGCTTATTTTGAATAAAGATTTAGAGTCTGAAAAAGATGATGATGTTGACTACATCCCAAACTCTTATGCCTCTTTTGAGGAGGGTCCCTCTTCCTTTATTTCGGGAAAAATTGGGAATAGAAAGTCAGTCGACAAAGAGGGCTACACTACATGTAGCAATGATGTGATCTCGATGGCTCATCCTAAAGATGCCAAGGATAAGAATGACCTATATGGGGAAGCATCCTCTCCTCCACCTAAAATTAAACATGCCAAGGAAATTGAGGTGGGGAGCCGAAAGAGCAAGGAGCCAAGATCTACTAGTCAAATCTTGGAGAAGGGTTTCCCTCTCTCTCTTGCTGGTGGTATCTATGCTGAGGCCTCTTTGAATGCTGACATTGGGTTAATGTAGGGGAAGGATGGTGCTATGGATGGTGGTCTTGCTGGGGGTTCTAACAAAGCAGAGGGGGATAAGGAGTTGAAAAGGAAGACCATTATGGAGGATCTTTCCTACTTCGTCCACAATCATAAGTCTCTTTCCCCTGTCGATAAAGGTAACGATATTGTGGATGATAAAATTTGAGTTAGTTTTGTTGATGAGGTTGATGATGTGGAGGATAGGGTTGAAAATTTTGATAGGGAAGAATTGTCTGATGTGCTGGGCTCAGCCTATGAGACTGCTAATCTGTAGTTTAAACTTTTTAAATGGTTTTTTCATGAAATTAATAAGATTAATGATAGGATAAGAGGTGTGGCTAGTAAGGCTAAGGACCCTACTATCCAAATCCAAATTAACAATTTGATGGAATCTCTGAATATTGTGACTAATACTGTGGCAGAGGAAACCATCAATCTGAAGCAAAATTTGGAAGGTAGAATTTAATCCCTTGACGATAAAATTGATAAAATTGGGAAAATTTTGATGAAGAGTGGCGAGGCTACTAAGCTTGTGGGTACTCCAAATTCTGCCATGAGGAAAGTGGTGCTGAAAATTGGTGACGTGTCTAAACTTGTGGGCACTCTGAATTATGCCATGATGATTTCTCCTCTGATTACTGCTAAAAAGAGAAAAGAGTTTGGGCTTGTTGTTGTTTCTGTTGTTGGGGACAAAGTGTTGGATATGGGCGGTGCTGGTGAGAAGGATACTGCTAAAGGTAAAGTTTTGATTGAAGAGGTAAAAACTGGTGAGCCTGGGGTCAGAAGAAATAGAATGAAAGCTAAGGTTGGGGCCTCTGGGAGGGAGGTTTCTGATACTATGAACAATGCATAGAAGATGGTTGATATTGACATGGAAGCTGTTGAAATCCTAAAGAATATATAGTGTGTTTGGCTGGCTTCTTTTTGGTTGTTGGTTTGCTATCGATGGACCGATTGTTGCGTAGTGTTATTTTCTTTTCTTATCAGTTGTGCTCTTTTGTAAAGGGTTGCAAGCCCCTTCAAAAATTGTGTTTACTTTTAATCAAAAAATATCAAGTTAACCAAAATGAAATAAATAAAATGTCGATCCTAGGTCCAATGCAAAGAACCTAGGATCAATTTGTGTGTGTGGTGGATGTTTCCTAGGGTTTCATTAAGATTGAGATCAACAAGGTGTTTAGATTGACTTTCAACCATGAAGATGAATCAATCAAACATAGATCCACATCTTTTTGAATCTTGGAATGGAATGGACTTGATTTTCCTTGATTAACCTAATTAGACTATGTGCCCTAATATAAAAATCACAAGATTCCAACAATTGACAAACTGTAATAAGGTTTCGTAGGAAGATTTGGGAAGGGTAGAGTGTTGTGTACCTATCTTTAAAATTTTGTGTCTTTCTAAATATGAGGATAGATGCACCCAAAGGATTCTATTTCCTTGTAGGAGTATTTCTATTCTAATTTTTTAGTCCTCTGATATTACATCTGAGACTCCCATTTTTTCTTGTAAACTTGTCATATCATTATTGGATAATTTTTTAAGTGAGCTTCCATGAGCTGACAAGGTGTAGGGATTTGATTGCAATAATGAATAAATTATCTTCAAACTTCCTTCAATCCTCTCCAAACTTGAAACTTGCACATTCAAAGAGAGAAAGGGTTGTGCTATTTAGGCGTTTTCCTTAGTCAAACCCTATTTTAGTGTTTCCACATCCACAATGGCAATGTCAATGATGAAATGATAAATGATAGGAAGGAAATATGAATCAAAAACCTATTGAAACTCACCACCATTCAATGGATTTTTTGAAGGACTAAATTCATACACATCTTCTCAAGGTCTTGGAACTTTCTTGCTTTATTTATTGAATTTCTTGGAGACCTACAACAAGGGTTATCCTTCACAAACAATGATAACATGAATATACATGAAATCACATAGGATTTGGCCTGATTTTTGGATTGTGAATTGGTGCAATGAATCACTAAAATATTGCTTTTGAATTTCTAGAATGATCTTGACAATAATGCTTGCTCAATATTTCCTAGATCATTTCAAATGATGCAATAACTAAGTATTATATATGTAATTATGCCAATTTCCCGAATACTAGATCTTGATAGTCAACATTGGAAACTTGAATTATAAATGTTAAAATTTTGACACTGATATATTTAAATTTTGAGCCCAAAAAATATGGGGACAAAGCCACCCAAGGGTGTCCTAGTCCTGGCCCTATTTTTTTAGGGATTTAGGTGTCAAGGGAAAAACATTAAATAAATTCATTTATTTTTTACTTGTAATTTGTCGGAAAATGATAAAAATAGGCCTTGGAATACATAATTTAGGGGTAGCAAAACATAGTGTGAAATTTTCAAGGGTGACAACTTTTGACGCTACATCAATTAAGTCAAAAACCCAAAAACATTCAAATAACTTTCAAAATCCAAAAATAGCCTCAAATATTAAAAACATCCAAAAACAACAGATATTCTAAAAATTCTAAAATAGCCTCAAATACATCCAACAAAATGTTCAAAAAAATTCAAAATTTCTAAAAGTTCAAAAAAAAAATCAATGTAACTCACCCATCCACAATGAAATCTTCGTTCATAATAAACATATCATCACACTCATCTTTGACAAAGTTAGAAAAAGTGAATGTGTCCCAATTATTGAAACCTACAACATTCATGAAAAATTATTATCACTTATCATTATTAGAGAAAACCAACTACCCACATACCAATTTCCTAAAGCATTTAATTCAAGCATCTAACATCATTTCCTTAATTGATATATTTATCCTACAATAGAAACAATCACAGATTAATAATTAGAATCTCTCTAGCAAGAGATATGATAGCTTTGATATGTTTTTTCAGTTGATCTTTTCTTTTGTTTTAAATTTTGTCTCATTCCATTGCTTACTCGAATCCACCTCGATCTTCAGTATGTTGGTGTGTCTAGAGGAGTATGTAATGGTGCATAGTCATTTCTTTTATCTTCTATGTTTGTGAGACATTCTCTTAATACTACCATGGTGAAGACTTGCCTTGTGTGTGTAGGAATGGTTTCAAGCAATACAACCTTTTCATATATTTTTCTTTATACCTTTGTGCATATGTCTAACTTATTAGAGTTAATTCTCTCACATAATTGTAGACATGTAAAATTGACTTAACACCTATCACACACCCTAAATGACATTTTCACATCATTATCATCAAACATCATTGCACTTCACATCAATTGCATCTAAAACCCTAATTGCCCCTATTAATTGAATAATATGATATTATTTAATTAATTCACTTTTTCATCATTTTTGACTAATTAAATAAATTTCATTTATTTAATTAATTCACATTTCTATCATTTTGACCAATTAAATAAATTACATCTATTTTAAAAAGTTCTAATCTAATGTTATTTCATCCCAATTAGTTAAATAACACCGATTATTTAATTACGTGACTTAATCACTTTATTCCCCTTAGTCGATTGAATTATTAAATCATAATAATTTAATCAACTCACTTTCCCTCTAGATATGAATAATTTGAATAAACTATTCAAAAAATCATCAAAAATCAAATCCAACTAATGCAACTTTGTTTGCAAAAGTCAAACTTGATTTGCACATTCAACTTCAAAATGAATGAATTAATTAAATCAATTAATTAATCATTCTCAACCACTTTTCTAATTGAGTAAATTACAATTGCCTAATTGAGCAATCTATTTTTTGATCGATCAATCTAATTCCTGACTGACCAATCTATTTCTCAATCACACTAATTATTCAATCTATTTCTCAATCACACAAATTGTGCAATCTACTTTGCACAAATTATTCAAAAATATTTCCTCTCAACAACTTTCAACCATCGATCTTGATTCAAAATTTCTTAATCCTGATCATCCATTTTGAATCATATTTTCTATATAAAAAACCTCTTTCCTCACAAAAAAGGATCGAAGTGTCAACATCATTCAGACAACGAAGTAATGCCAAAAAACCATTGATAGAGATTCAACATTTCTTCGATCAACCAATCATACACGCATCATTCTTAAAGCTTTCACACACAAACTATGGAGGCTTCACAATGATACGAGCAACCACATCCTGATCAATACACTCCGATACAAGATGGGTAAGAATTTTATTGTTGAATTCAATTGTTTATGTATTTCATTCTCATGTTCTTGAATTCAGTATTTTAAAATTGTGTATTTTGTAAGTGTACGAATATATCTTAGATTAGTGTTCTTGATCATAGATTAGATTCTAATTCCAAGTACATTTATCTTGTTTATGTCTATTATTTTCCCCCTCACACATTTTAGCATTCCTGGTGGGACCACGGTCCTAAATACTAATGTTTCTATGAGTTTAAATTGAAGTTGCAGGTTTCTGGAGTGCTTTTGAAAAACTTTCATGTGTAGTTCCAAAATTTTTTGCACTTGCCTATCAAGAAATTTGCGCACTTGACTCTAAAAACCATTCCATTGACACTAATACCTATGCACTTGCAATTTTTTAGCACATCTGACTAATGAAAGAGGGTGCACTTCAAGTTTTTCTACGCATTATCTCTCTGAAAGAGGGTGCACTTGTTGGTTTTTCAGTGCTTTTGCTTTGTCCAGCCTGTGTCTGAGATTTGCTAACGGGAATTTAATTTTTTCACTAACAAATGCCTAATTTTGAGTGTGTGATAGGTATTAATGTTGTGTATGCAGGATCAAGAAACCACTAACATGTTTTTTGTAGGGAAGACGAATAGTCAAATAACATTGAGTTTTCCATACTTTTTTAAGTTAGAATTTTTTTTATTTAGTGCATTAAAAACATCACATTTATTTTTTAGTGCTCTAAAATGAATCATTTCAATACTTTCTAAAGTTAGGAACTTTCATTTAGTTCTTAAAAATAACCTACAACAAACACACTTTGTCTTTAAGTGCTCTAAAATGAACAATTTTAAAGTTTTCTTAAATTGGGAATCTTTATTTGGTGCTTAAAAAGAACAACACAAATGAACACTTCATTTTTGGTGCTATAAAATAAACCCTTTTAAAGTTTTCTAACTTAGGAAATTTCATTTCAGTGCTTAAAAAAATCCTACAAACCACACATTTCAATTTGGGTGCTCTAAGAATGAACTCTTTCCAAGGTTTCATAATTAGGAATCTTGATTTTGGTGCATAAAAAACAACGCAAATGACAAAAATGATTTCCTTTTTTGTTGACACACACTCGCATTTTCTTTTGTCGGCCAAGTAAGACCAGGATCAATTTAGAAACACTCATATTTGTGCTTAAAAATGAAAAAAAATCATTCTTTTTGTCTTGCACCTTTGCTATGATATTGACTGATGTCTAGAACTCTTCCATTGGATTAAATTAAAAAGAATCATTGATATCTTATTCACATATTTTTGGGGATAGCACCGCTCTAGGTACTTAAAAAGAATCAAATTGCTATGAATTGTATGTTGTGTATTTAGTGTTTGACAAGCTAGATGGTTTTCTTCTCCCCTCGCACCTTTCAGTGATCTTGGGTGAGTGAAAAAATATTGAGATTCACATCTTTATTTCCAAAGCATACCTTTTTAGAGGGTCTTCCTATTGAGACACATCCCATGTCGGAGAACTCGTAGGTGACCCAAGTGGTACTCTTGTTCTAGACCGCTATATAAATAATTATGGGTGTGAGGAAAGTTCTCACCCACCAAGTGTTGTTGTCCTATATCGACGTCAGTCTGCCCCAGTATCCATGTGATACGTAAAAACTCGCAAGGGATGGGAGACCTCTTAATTGAGAAATTGTTTGCATGTATAGGGATCCAAAAATAATAATCCTAGAACATTACTAAGATCCAAAATGTTTTAGAAGCTACCCCTTTATCCAAAAACATTCTTTGAAAGTGGTGCATCAAAATTTACTTTCGAGAAGTTACTTTCCATGTTCAACTTCAAGACCATGCCATAAGATGCATGTAAAATCATCCCTTTGAGGCATGAGGTAGGCCTACCTAAAAGAATGGTTTCTATCCCTAGGGATGTAAATGCTTGTTTATGTTAAACTTCCCAAATACATTCAAAACAATCTTGACATAAAATTATGTGCTTGATATAAAAAGAACACATCCAAAAAAACACTAAACATGATGGTTGAATCGCAAACCCTTTGACTTAGTGTATGCTTTTAAAAGAAGCCTTATATTTGCATTCCCTGAAAGGAGTTTTGTTAAAGGTTTTTGAATATTCTGGCATTAATTTCAAGGTGCATTGGATCAAAGAACATTTGGGAAATATGGCTTGGGTGTTGTGATTTCACAACTTAAAGCCATAGACATGAAAGTCATGCAATTCCATGCTTTCTAATTCAATCCAAGTGTTTTGTATCACTTTTCATACTCCAAACATAGAGAAATTGAGGAAAAAACCAAGTTAACTTGCAAAAATCTAGAGAAAGATTGTTTGAACTAGAAACAAAACACACAGAGATCGCCTTTGCACAAAATTCCAACGTAATTGTCACATTTTCTAGCATATTTACTAAAAACTCATTGCATTTTCTCTCTCTCCTAGAAACTTCACTGATGAAAATCAGTTGCATTTGACAGAAACTACGCACTTGATGTGCCACACACTTTATCCTCAAGAACCAATGCACTTGCCACCAAACTACTCACACTTGTCAGAACAGATCACTTTTTACCTAAGCAATAATTTCATCTGATAGAAACACATATAAGCCACACTTTCCATTACAACTCACACTTTCTTCTCAAAATTGACACATTTTAGGTTGCACTTGATAAATTAGGCCACCCTTTCTCATAGTTTTGTGCCTTTTCTTAGAAACCAGCGTTATTGCTCTATCTTGCTAATAAATTGGGAAAAACAAACCGAAGCTGCTAATCCTTGTTAGAACAAAAAATTGAAAAACTAGATAAGTCGTATAGTCCCTCATCCATTATTTCCATTATACTTGTTAGAAATCAAAATCAAAACAAACCACTGGGATCATTCCTTCACTTAGACGTCTAAGATATCAATAGTTACTTAGGACTCACAAATAGTTCAAGTAAGCTTTTCCCCAACATTGTTGGAAATATGACTCAACTTGTTGGCTAGTCTTTGGCAGCATTTGGTCTACTTAACTCCATGATCGTCCTAGTTTTACACCATCAGTGGAACCGTGATCTCTGTTCCAATGATGGTTTGATGTCTTCATGTGGTCAACTTGGTTCCTGGTCACCGAGACTCTTTCTGGTTAGCGAGACTACAAGGAGTGTCATAGCCATGACTCGATGGCTTTGGACTTGGCGGTATGTTATGTCGATATGACTTGGCTTTGATGTCAAAATGATCACCCTAGCCTCAACAATGGAATGATATGGTGTGTACCTCATTGGTATGAAATTCACATATCGATGAGTGACAATGTGTTGTCTCACTGATATACCGATATGTGATGAATGGTTTGACCATTCTGCATAGATGGTGACATCAACTTTACAGAAGCAACTTGGATGCCAATGGTTGTGAGGACCACTTGGAGTGTTAGGAGTTAAATATTTAAGTCTTTTTTGGGAGACTTGTTGTGAATATTGTAGATTCCCATCTTGATTCTCTGGAATTGGAGAAGCAACATACACATGTCTTGGTGGAACCAACTATTTCCAGTTTAAAAAGCGAGGATCAGTTGTTGATAGTTAGCAATTGATTGATGGTTGATTTGAAAATTGAATGGACATCGAAGCCGATATAGTTGAAACGGTTGGTTTTCTAGAAATAAAGTGGTCATGGCTGGTTAACAATAATATATATATATTGAATCGCTTTATATTCTAAATTATTTGGAAAAAATGGTTAATGTTCTACATTGTATACTTACGAGAATTGTAATAGTGTGAAAGAACAAATCTGTAATGAGAATCTGTGTATGAGGTTGATCTAGGAAATGTTTGCTGCTGTGAATTAGCACTTGAGAGTGGAGTCCAGAATATTTTATGTAATTGTTTTAATATAATACAAAGAGATTTTACTTGGTATGTGGGTTTTTCTCCCGTAAGGGTTTTCCCATGATAAATATTGGTGTTCAATTCTGTGTATGGTGTTTTAATTGTCTATTCTAGTTCAATTGTGCATCTTCAGTGAATAGTAATTAGAAAGTGAACCTTACTATCCGCATTCTCCTCTTAGAACTTTCATTACGAAAGTAATTCTGCACTTAGGCTTTCCTTACAAGTGGTCTCAGAGCCTGGATAGTTGTGTTATCCTTGTGATTTGGATGGGTTTTTTATGCAATTCTGAAGTGGGAGTCTTGTAGAAGTCTGTTAATCTTGATTATAGATTAAGATGGAAAGCACATTAGGGAGGATTGAAATTGAGAAGTTCAATGGTGGAAATTTTGAGTTATGGAAACTCAAAATGGAAGACCTATTGGTGGATAGAGATCTCTGGATTGTTGTGTCTGGAAATAAGCCTCCAGGCATGAAGTAGGAAGAATGGGATCTAGCAAATAGAAAATAAAAAGGGTTGATAAGACTATGTGAAGTAGACTCTATTTTCCTGAATGTTCATGAAGAGAAGACTACATCTTCTTTGTGGAAGAAACTTGGTGACATTTATCAGGGCAAGTCCTTGGTGAATAAGTTATTCTTGAGGTAGAAGTTGTACTCTTTGAAGATGGAGGAAGGGGTGTATTTGGTTGATCATATGAATACGTTCAATATTCTTATTTCTTAGTTAACATATGTAAGTGTGAAGATAGATGATGAGGATCATTGTATTGCCCAAATTGTGGGATCATTTAGTGATGGAAATTGGGAACACAACAACCACTTTCAAGATAGAATATGTGGTTGCTTCATTGTTGTCAGAAGAGATGCGTAGGAAATCATCTGAGATGGAAAAGGAGGCTCTGGTTGTTCGAGGTAGATTGAAGGAGAAAGGAAAGAAGAAGGACAAGAATTCATAATCAAAATTTGAAGGGAGATCAAAGTCTCCAGGAAACAAGTCCAAGGTGAATTGATGGAATTTTGGGCAATCTGGTCATGTCTGTAAGGATTGCAAAGAGGAGAAGAAGAACAAGAAGAACTCTTCAGATAATGATTCTTCACAAAGCAATGCATATGCCTTCATTGCAACCTTGGTGACTAAGGCATCAAATGATGTATGGCTGATTGACTCAGGTGCATCTTTTCAAATGAAGTCTCACAGAGATTGGTTCATGAAGTACGAAAAAATATGATGGTGGAAAGAGGTATCTAGCAAGTGATTCAACACTTGAAATCATTGGCTATGGAAGGGTTAGAATTCAATTCCCTGATGGAAGAATAAAAGGGATTGATGGCGTAATGCACATACTAGGTTTGGCTCAAAATTTACTTTTTGTAAGCAAGCTGAATGATGTTGGAGTACATGTTTATTTTTTGAATGGTGGCTATAAAATGACAAGAGGCTCAATGGTGTTGGCTAGAGGTGCTTGAATTGGAACTTTGTACAAGATGGACACACATGTTGTTCAATGTAACAGTGTCTTTGGAAATTCAAGCAAGGTTGCTCATGTAGAGAAGGAGACTGAATTTCCTTTGGGTGCAAATTATTTGGAAATGAAACTTCTAACAGAAAATACCATGCTTTGGAATCAAAGGCTTGGCCATATTGGTGATAAATACTTAAAATCCTTGAAAAATAAAAACCTGGTTGAAGGGCTTGATGAGTGTAACCTTCAATTCAAATTTTGTGAACATTGTATATATGGAAAACAACATCGTGTTTCATTTTATTCTAGTCCTCATAAATCTTATGGCATTTTGGATTACATTCACTCTAATTTTTTTGGTCCAGTAAATGTTCCTTCATTATCCAAATCAAGATATTATATTTCTTTTATTGATGATTATTCAAGAAGGGCATTCGTGTATTTTCTTAAAAGAAAAATAGAAGTGTTCAGTCAGTTTAAAGAGTTTAAAAACTTGGTTGAAAATCATACTAGAATAAAAATTAAATGCTTGAGGATAGATAATGGTGGTGAATTTTGAAAGGTATTGAAAAGACCATGGGATTAAAAGGCATAAAACTACACCTTACACTCCATAGAAAAATGCATTTGTTAAAAGGTTGAATAGGATGCTGATGGAAAGGGAAAAAAGTATGTTGCACAATGTTGGTCTGGAGCAGAAGTTCTGGGCTGAAGCAGTGGCTACAACATGTTACTTAGAAAATTGATCTCCCTCTTCGGCTCTTGTTTATAAAATTCCTATGGAAGCATGGTTTGGTACGAAGCCCTCTATGAGACATGTTCGTGTCTTTGGCTGTGAGGCATATGCTTATGTGCTGAATGAGAAAAGATCTAAGTTGGAAAACAAAGCTATAAAATGTATCTTCATTGCCTACAAAATTGGTGTGAAAGGATACAAGCTTTGGAATCATATTACTAAGAAGGTATTGTACAACAGAAGTGTAATCTTTCATGATCTGAAACCTTCTACACTAGATCTACAGTCAGAGATGAAAGAACAAGAGAAAAAGAATGAAGTAGTTCAAATTCCTCTAACTCCAGATAAAGAGGAACTATGAATTCAAAGTGTACCTAAATTTGAGGAGAGTTCAAGAAGATCTAAGAGTTTTGAACAAGAAGAAGAACCAAAACCTCAGCCTCAACATGTGAGGAGGTCTACATGTGAGAAACGACAACCTAAAACGTATCGTTTTTCCACGTTGGATGCAAATTGTGCTCTTGCTTTGATTAAAATTTTTGATGAGCCTAGGACTATGAAGGAGGCTATAGAAAGGTTTGATTTGAATTCTTGGTTGGAAGCCATGAAAGAGGAAATAGCATCATTAGATAAAAATACAACCTAGGATTTAGTACCCTTGCCTAAAGGTCGAATGTCTATTGGCTATAAGTGGGTATTTAAGAAGAAAATTGGTCTAGATGGCAGTGTTGAAAAGTATAAATCTAGGTTAGTTGCGGAAGGGTATTCCCAGGTAGAGGGAATTGATTATGGAGAAATATTTTCTCCTATAGCTAAGCTGACATCTATCAGATTTCTTTTGTCACTTGCAGTGGTGTATGACTTGGAGATTGAACAGATGGATGTGAAGACAACATTTCTTCATAGAGATCTTGAAGAAGAAATTTATATGCCCTAGCCTGAGCACTTTGTGGAAAAAGGTAAAGAAAATTTGGTGTGCAAGTTAAAAAAATCTTTATATGGTTTTAAAAAATCACATAGAATTTCGTACCAGAAGTTTGACACTTTTGTTTTTTCATTGGGATTTGTAACATAGAAATTTGATCATTGTGTGTACTTCAAAACTGAAAAATGATTGAATTATTATTATTGCCCTATATGTTGATGATATGATGTTCATAGGAAATAGTAAGACTATGATTTCTGATCTAAAATCTCAATTGTCTGCAAAGTTCAAAATGAAAGATCTTGGTGCAACAAGGTATATTCTGGGGATGGAAATAACTAGGGATAGAGAGAGTAGAAAGCTTTGGCTCAGCTAGAGTAAGTATATCACTATTGTCCTTGAGAGATTTGGTATGAATGATTGCAAGCAACTAGTTGTTCCAATATTGTAGGGAATGAAGCTATATGTTGAAGATTTTCCAAAATCTCATACTAAAATGGAGGACATGACCAGAGTGCCTTATGCAAGTGCAGTTGGCAACTTAATGTATGCAATGGTTTATACTAGGCTATACATTTCCCAAGCAGTGGGAGTTCTTAGCCAGTTTATGGCGAATCTTGGTAGACCACACTAGGATGTTGTGAAAAGAGTTTTTAGATATTTAAAAGGTACCTCTTAGTACACTTTGTGCTATCATGGTAACTCAGTTGGATTACAAATATCTCTCAATGTTCAAGGTTATGTTGATTCTAATTAGGCAGGGAACATTAATAGCAGAAGGTCCACCGGTGGATATATCTTCACGTTGAATGGTGGTGCATTTAGTTGGATGAGAAAGCGGTAGGTTGTAGTCGCTTTATCTACTATGGAAGCAAAATATATGGTAGAGACACACACCTGTAAATAATTTATCTGGCTTAGAAGTTTGTCTTTCGATATTGGGTTCAATGTAGAGAAAATTACCATTTGCTATAATAGTCAGAGTGCTATTTTTTGGCAAAAAATCCAACTTTCCATGCTAGGATAAAAAATATCGATGTTCAGTATCATTTCGTACGAGATATGATCGAGGATGGAAAGGTTAGTTTAGAGAAGGTGGATCCTCTGGAAATTTTTTTAGATGCATTAACGAAACCAGTGAGCATAGATAAGTTTAGGTGGTGTGCCAATTCGGTGGGATTTGTGGCCTATGATACTAAGTAATGTCAAGTTTGAGGGAAGCCAATAAGCCTTCGTCAATTGGGAGCATGTCAGAAATATGCCTCAACTTGCTAGTTGGTCTTTGGTAGCATTTGGTCTAGTTAACTCCATGATCTCCTTGGTTGTACACCATCAGTGGAACCATGATCTCTACTCCAATGATGGTCTAATGTCTTCATGTGATCAACTTGGTTCCTGGTCGCCAAGACTCTATCTGGTCGACGAGACTCCAAGGAGTGTTACATTAACGACCCGATGAGTTTGGACTTGGCGGTATGTTATGTTGGTATGACTTGTATTCGTCATCAAAATGATCACCTTAGCCTTAACGATGGAATGATATGGTGTGTACCTCATCGGTATGACATTCGCATATTGGTGAGTGGCAATGTGTTGTCTCACTGATATGTCAATATGTGATGAACGGTTTGACTCGTCTGCGTGGATGGTGACATCAGCTGTATGGAAGTGACTTGTATGCTGATGGTTGTGGGGACCACTTGGAGTTTGGGAGTTAAATATTTAAGTCTTTTCTGAGAGACTTGTTGTGAATATTGTAGATTCCCATCTTGATTCTCTGAAATTGCACAAGCGGCGTACACGTGTCATGGTGGACCCGATTATTTCTAGTTTAAAAAGCGATGATCGGTTATTAACAATTGGTGATTGATTGATGGTTGATTTGAAAATTGAATGAACATTGAAGTTGATATAGTTGAAACGGTTGGTTTTATAGAACTGAAGCAACCATGGATGGTTGACAATAATATATATATTGAATCACTCTGTATTCTAAAGGATTTAGAAAAATTGGTTAATGTTCTACATTGTATTCTTACGAGCATTGTAATAGTGTGAAAGAACAAATCTATAATGATATTTTATGTATGAGGTTGATCTAGTAAATGTTTTTTGTTGTGAATTAACACTTGAGAGTGGAGTCTAGAATGATGTATGTAATCAGTTTACTATAACACAAAGAGACTTTACTTGGTGTGTGGATTTTTCTCCTGTAAGGGTTTTCCCATGATAAATACCGGTGTTCAATTTTGTGTATGGTTTTTTAATTGTTTATTCTATTTCAATTGTGCATCTCTAGTGAACTGTAATTAGAATGTGAACCTTACTATCTGCATTCTCCTCTTATAACTTGCATTAGGAAATAAATTCCATACTTAGGCTTTCCTTACAAACATATCCTCTAGACAAGGAATGGAATATCAACCATAGTTCTTTAACATTTTGATTTCCAAAAAGTAGCACCATTCCAAAAAAACACTCAAACCTTAGGGTCTTGAGCTTCATAGCAACCATCTCAAAACACTATTACACTTTATGACCATCTAGTGACCAACTGCTCTAGTTCAACAACCAAACCTTGTAGCACCGATCCTCCAACCTAGTCTCACACGCATTGAAGGTGAACAAACTGATATCATTAGAAGTTTAAGAACCTTCATATTTGAGAAGAATAAAACACCTAGCTAGTGGAGAAACACAACAAACATCTACGACAAAGAGGAAGATAAAGTAGACCTAGCATCCGGAAGACTTGTGTTACCACCTCCTGCATGGCAATAGATATACACCCCTCATGAGCTTTGACAAGATCAAAATCCTTATATCTGGAAAGAGAAAAATCCTTAAGCGGAAATCCATATTGTGACTTTCAAAGAACCACCCTACCCTAAATTTTTCCAGAGGGTACATCCAAAGAAGGTATTGCATCCGTCAAAATACACTAGAAATTTCTTTTTTTTTAATTTCCTATGGGCCAACCACCCTTGGATTTAATGCACTAAAAATCCAAAAAACAAATACAACTTTAATTTCCCCTAAAATAGAAAATCTAAAAAACAAAAGCATTTTTTCATAGATAGGAGTCACGAAAATAGTCACAAAGAGCTTCATAGTTGTTTATGACAACTACAAGATCAAAAAATAGGACAAACATGGAAGAAAGCAAGAAAAACACCAACATCCCACTAGAAAGCACCACAAATGATGAAGGTGGCCCATGGGGCTATAGGCTAAGTGACCTTGAAACACCCCAAAAGAGACCTATGTACCAAGACACCTTTAGTGAGGAAAAACTAATTCACAAATGACATGAAGTGATAGAATAGAAAAACTAGGACCCATAAACAAGGTGGACCATAGGGTCCCCTTCCAAATCAATACTACCAACAAGGTGGACCACAAGGTCCCCTTCTGAATCAATACCATCAACAAGGTGGACCACAAGGTCCCCTTCTGATGCAGCAATACCACCAACAAGGTGGACCATAGGGTCCCCTTCCATATTCATCCCATCAACAAGGTAACCTGCCAAGGCACCATCAAGGAAACCTTCAGTATAGTGCATCCAAACAACAACGTGTGTCACAATGCATCCTTCTTTAGTCATCCCATCAACAAGGTAATTTGCCAACAAACCATCAAGGAAACCTTTAGTATAGTCTATCCCAAAAATAAGATGTTTTGCAAGGGACCCTTCTTCAGTCATCCCATCAACAAGGTAAACCAACAATGCAGCATTAGGGAAACCTTTAGTATAGTCCTTCCTAGCAACAAGGTGTGCCACAAGGCACCCTACTTTAGTCATCCCATCAACAAGATAACCTGCCAATGCACCATCAGGGAAACCCTCAACATAGTCTATACCAACAACAAGGTGTACCATAGGGTACCCTTCCAATTTCATCCTACCAACAAGTTAACCCGCTAACGCATCAATAGGGTAACCTTCAGTATACTGCATCCTAGTAACAAGGAGCTAACCCTCTTTACACACAACAAGGATCTAACCCACCCTATGTTCAAAACACCTACCAAGGTTCAATACCCCCATTCTATCCAACTTAAGACCAAACAAACGTTGTGGAACAACAAGGATATTACATGTAGGACTCGTAAGCAAATGTATCAAAAATAGAGATGGAACTGAAACTAGAGGCCATCACCCAACAAATATTAGATATGTAGGTAGGGAAAACGAAGAAGACCTGGACCCTTTAGGAAATATGCCCATTCTCGTTCAATCGCTCCATCACTGTACTACCTTTTCCAAAAAACTTTGAGATACCCAAGTTCGATAAGTACAAAGGAACAGGAGATCTAGTAGAGCATGTACAAGACTTCTCGGTATGATGTATGGAGGTACAAAACAACAACACATATCTCATGAGGCTCTTTCCACGTAGCTTTAGAGTTCATGCTATGGAGTGGTTCACCCATCTGCAACTCGGAGTTAAAACATTGGACAAACTATCTAGCATGTTCGTAAACCACTTCTAATTTAACATAGAGCAAGACATCACCATCAAAATTTTGTCTATGATCAAAAAGATTCAAGGAGATTCCTTTACCTCCTACCTATAGAGATGGAGAAACAAAACTAGCCTATGCAAATGGCCCATTCCAAACAAGGAATTGGTAGATATCTTCATCTCCAATGTCCTACCCAAGATTAACTACCAACTCACTATGTTATGTCCCACAAACATTAAAGAAACAATAAAAAATGGATTGCACATTGAGAGAGCCCTCATTGCAAGGGGAGTCCTTAAATTAAACAACTCAAAAGATAGTCCCTCTATTTCAAACAAAAAACCTAAAGTCTGGGCCAAAAACAAGAACATCACAAATGATGGGGTGGGTGATGGTAGAGAATTATGGCATGCACATAAAACACTTCAAAACAAACCACATGTGGCACAAATGAGGTATGTTCAAAAAAACACACAAAACAACCAAATTACCTATCCCAAGAACAATCAATACGATCAACCCAGGAGGAAATTCATAGTACTAGGTGAGTCACTTGAAACATCCATGTGTAAACGAGTACAACAAAACTTCATCAAACTTAATGATCGCCAAAACTATGAAAAAACAATCTTCAAGACACCATGGTATAAAGAGAAAGACATGTAAATTCTATAAGATCAAAGGACACATGAAAAAATTTGTATGCAACTCAAAAACCTCACGCAAGACTTGATAGAAAAAGGGGAAGTGGACGTTGAGCATCACCCTGGAAAAAAGGATCTTCAAATATAATCAAACCCAATCTCAAATCATGCTAAAAGGAATGACAAAGGAAAAGAAAACGAGTGCCACAATGCTAATTACATGTATGGTGACACAGTTTTAGGAACCCTCTCACAAGCGGATGATAATAGGAAAAATGTAGTGACAATACAAGGAAAATACAACAATTTTAATGTAACTACCCATCGAGGGAGAGTTACAATACAAGGAGCCCCACCCAAACCCACAATCAAGTCATCAAATGACCACATCATTGTGGAATAGTTAAAGAAAACATATGTCCTAATATCAATCCTAGAATTGTTAAAACTATCCCCCACACATAGGTAAATATTGGAAAAACAATTGGAAACATCAATCCCTAACGACCTTGATCCTAGTCAATTCCAAGCCATGGTTGGCAAGATCATACAAAGAAATCATTTAGTCTTTTCCTAGAAATACCTTCCACAAAGGACATTCCACAACCAAGCTCTATGCATAGAGGTTGGTGTTCACAAAACCATGGTCAAATGGGTATTGATAGATAATGGTGCAGGTCTAAACATTTGTACCTTAAAAATTTTCAAACATTTGAGGTATTCTGATGATGTGATAGACAAAGGAAAGATTATCACCATAAGGTCCTATGATGACCTTGAAAGGAACTCCAAAGTGACATTCAAACTACCAATACAGATAGCACTAGCCATCACAAAGACTACATGTCAAGTACTTGACCTTGAGTTATTGAATAATCTACTCCTAGGATGCCCTTGGATTCATGCATTACAAGCAGTCCCTTCCACTTTCCACCAATGCCTAAAGCTCCCCATGAAGGAAAAGTGGTGACCTTATATGCTAACCCTGAAACATTCCACTTTTTTTCCAAGTTAGAAGAGAAGTATAAAAAAATCTAATGCATACGTAACAATGACATATCCTTCCACTCCTTCTCATGCATTGACCCTTCCAAACTACCATTGACCTCAACCAAAATTGTATGAAGTGACCAACTAAAAATGGAAACCAAGTTTTAAGTACTAGACAGAGGCAATAGGAATTACCACTTTAACCAAGCCTTTTGCATTGGTATGCTCCCACCAACACCTAAAATCTATGGAGGTCCAAAAGAGATCAAGCCTACTCAGATAGTGCAAATGATAGCCAAACCCATGATTTTCACCAAGTGGAGAGACATGAAATATGAAGAGGTATTCAAAGAGGACTTCTCATCCATGATTTAAAAAGATGATTAAAAATAACTAGAGAAGCCACAAAACCTTCTAATAGACCCTAGTAGTAAAGGCTACCAGCTAGTTAAACAAATGGGATATAGTAGAATGGGTGGCCTTGGGCTACACAACCAAGGTTGATCAGAGCCTATCATAGTGGAACAAAGAAAGAAAAATATGCGACTAGGTTATAAGCCAAAAGATGTGGTTACTCCAAAAACCAGACAAACATCTTGTAAGAAACATGAAACTTCTACTAGTGTTAAAGCACTGGACATCTACCATATCATGGACAATGATTTACCCATCGAAGACTTATTCAATAACTTTAGCATTAATAGGTTCCCTCTCCAGTCCATCAAGACCATTCCTAATGCCTACTATTATCCTGGAATGGACTTGAATGAATACGAATGGTATTCTCCTTCCTTCGTCACAGAATATGATTCCCCTACTTGTAGCAATGACGAGCTAGACACCCAGTGGGAAAAGGATACCTAAGACATACTAACCTTCTCCACAACCTTCATAAGCTTTGTAGATAATGATGATAGCTTACCACTTTGCTACCCACAACTCATAGATTGGGATCAACAACAACATACACTTATTCTGGATCAATTATAGAATGATGAGCCAATCATAGAGTGTATGGGACTTAAAATAGATATACCAACAGGAGACCAAAAAGAAGGGTTCATCATGGAACTCAAACATGATGCATACTTCGGTGGAGAGATTGAATCTTCTAGTCACAAAAATGAAAGAGAAAACATATATCTAAACAAGCAATCCCCTAGAGGAAACCATAGTGTGGCTCTATCAGATCCGAAAAAGAAGAAAATGAAGGACGCATCTAACGGCAAAACCTCCTCGAGGCACCCAAAGACAGAGGGTTCAATATCCCCATATTATAACATTAAGAAATATCAACGCTCCTAGTAGAAGAAGTAGAGTCCATAAATGTTGGCACAATAGAAGACCCAAAGATAACATACCATGCAACATCACTTAATCCTGAAGAGAAAGAAAAACTCACATCTTTCATTAACACTCGAAAGGTAAACTTTGCATGGACCTATGTAGATATGCCTAGACTAGATCCAGCACTAGTGGTACATCATCTAGCCATCTTCCCTAAAGCAAATCCTATCAAGAAAAAAATCAAAAAAATGCATCCTCAAATAGCATTATTGGTAAAGGTATAACTAAAGAAGTTCCTAGAAGTTTGTTTCATTAGACCCATTGATTATCTAGAATGGATATCCAATCTAGTACCAGTGTCAAAGCCTATCGTGGGCATAAGGATCTACACAAACTTCAGGGACCTACACAAAGCCTACACAAATGATGAATTCCCCCTTCCCAGTATAGATATGATCATGGATCTAACAACAGGGCATGAGATTCTATCCTTAATGGATGGTTTCTCCAGATATAACTAGATAAAAATCTCTTCAAACGATCAACAAAAAACAACATTTACTTGTGCTTGGGGGACATTCTACTATAGTGTAATGCCATTTGGCCTAAACCATGCAAGAGAAACATATCAAAGAGAAATGATCACCATCTTCTATGATATGATACACACAATCATGAAAGACTATGTGGAAGACATTCTAGCAAAGTCAATCAAAAGGGCGAATCACTTGACCAATCTTGCAAAGGTGTTTGATTGGCTTGAACAGTATAATCTAAGACTCAACCCTAAGAAATGTGTGTTTAGAGTAACATCCAGAAAGTTGTTAGGGTACATAGTGTCAAGAAGAGGGATTGAAGTGGATCCTACAAAAATAAAATCTATAATAGAGATGCCTCCATCAAAAACACTAAAACAATTGAGTTTATAATGAAAGTTGCAATCCATCAAGCCATTTATCGCACAACTGGTGAAAATATGTCACCCTTTCACTCATCTCCTACACAACGACATCACATTCAAATTGGATGGGAAATGTGACCAAGTATTCCAACAATTCAAGGAGTACCTACTTATTGCTCCTATGCTCATGCTGCCTATTCCAGGCAAGGAAACGGTACTTTACATTTCTACCACACAAGTAGCGTTGGGAGCTCTCCTAGCCTAGCTAGATAATGAAAGAGAATTCTACCACATCAGTAGAACACTGGTGGGCTATAAACTAAACTAATCACCCATAGAAAGAGCATGTCTCTCAATCATGTTTGCAACACAAAAGCTGAGAAACTACATCTTAAACAGGAAGGTAAAGCTAATTTCAAAGGTAGACCCGCTAAAGTACTTGCTAGAAAAGGTGACCCTAATCGAAAGAATAGCCAAATGGGTGATGATCCTAAGTGAGTTTGATATAGAGTATTTGGATAGAAGGGCCATCAAGGGATAAGTGATAGTAGACCAACTAGCCAAAGCACCCATAGAGGATCAAAAACCTCTCATAGTGGACTTTCTAGATGAAAGCATCCTATGACAAAACAAACAGGCAATTGGACTCTATACTTTATGGGTCCCATAATCAACATGGCTCTAGAGAAGGTGTTCCTTTTCTCACACCATAGGGAGATACTATACCCAAGGCCTATAATATTTTTTTCACATTCACGAACAATATCTCAAAATATGAAGCTTTAGTCATAGGGCTTAAAATGGATATTGAATGGAGAATAAAAGAGCTACATGTCGTTGGGATTCCTAGCTAGTGATAAGACAAGTGAATGTTGAGTACCAAACAAAAGACAACAAATTGCTACCATATAAAAGGATGGTGGAAATCTTCAAGGAATACTTTTTCACCATAAATTTTGAAAAAATTCCTCAAATCAACAACAGAGCTGTCGATGCAATGGCAACAATAGGTTCATTATTTCATATTCCACAAAATGTTCCTAAGTATGATTTCCTTGTCGAACAACTTCTCGTACCTACATTCGACATCCCAAAATTGGAATTGGTATGTGTTTTTATTGGTTCTAACCCCCCATGGTACCAAGATGCATTTGACTACATCCAGCACGATATCATGCCATTTAACCTAACAACCACTCAAAAGAAAAGCTTCACCTATAGAACTTCTCATTTTACAATCCTAGGAGATACCCTATACTGTCATAGTCTAGATGGTATGTTACTCTGGTGTCTTAACGTAGAAGAAGCATAAATATCCTTACAAGAGGTACATGAAGGTGTTTGTGGATCCCACTCTAGTAGACCTAATCTAGTCTAGAAACTGCTCAAAACGGGGTATGGTTGGCCCTCCATGGAATAGGAATGCATGTAGTATTCTAGAAAGTACCATCAATGCCAGCAACATAGTGATCTTGTTCATGCACCAGCACAAGAGTTGATACCCATCACAACACCATGGCCTTTCTCATAATGAGGATTAGACCTGGTAGGTAATATTTCACCCGCTTCATCTAACGAGAAAAAAAATTATTATCACAACGATAGAGTATTTCACTAAATGGATAGAGGCAATTCAATTGACCTATATCACTGGAAAATAGATATCAAAATTCATTTTGAATTATCTGATGTGCAAGTATGGAATTTCCCAAACAATAATAACGAATAATGGAATCTCGTTGAAGAATCAAGATGTCCAAGAATTTTTTTTTCAATTCTCTATCCGCCATAGATTCTCCACGCCCTATTACCCCCAAGGAAATGGTTAGGCCGAGGCATCTAATAAAACCATACTAAAAATATTGAAAAAGACTATCAATGAAGTCGGTCGGGATTGGCGTTTGCAGCTAAACCTAGCCTTATGGGCTTATCGAACCAACATTCAAACACCTACTGGTGCCACACCATTTTACTTGGTCTATGGATAAGAGGTTGTCTTACCTATCATGATTGAAATCCTCTCATTGTGAATCTCATCAAAGGGCATGGTTAGCAACAAAGAATATAGGGTATCCAGGCTAAATGACTTAGAGCTCCTAGATGAGAAGTGTTTGAGTGTGTTAAACAATATGCAGGTTTATCAAAATCAGCTCAAATGAAACTATGAAAAAAATATCAAGGATAAGAACTTTCAAGTTGGTGCCTTGGTCCTCAAGGAGAGTCAAAAAGTACAACTGAATCAAGACGAAAAAGAAAATTTTGAACCCAATTGGTTAGGCCCATTTATCATCACAGCAAGCTACGGTTTTGGGGCATATCAGTTGGTTACCCTTGAAGGAGAACCCTTAGTCGAAATATTGAACAATAACCACCTCAAGAAGTTCTACACATGAAGCACGTCAGAATACACCAGGAAAAAAATTAAAAAAAATCAAAAAGATAAAAAAGCAAAAAAAAAAAAGTAATAAAAATAGTAAAGAGAAATAAAATGTTCTTTAAAGTGAAAACCACTTTGTGGCACTTCTAGAATAGGTATCATAGTGAAAACTTGGAAAGTAGGTGTTATTTTTGAATAAGCCTCGCATCATTATCTATCGATACTATCTACAACATCCACCCATTCATTTCATAATAAAACATGTATCCAACCATGGTTTGTTATTGATTTAGGAAAGTAGTCTTGTCTTCAACTGGGGGAAACTTCCTAAAGCTGGTCGTGGATTAGATCCTTGGGCATCCTATCATGGTCAAAAATAAAAAAAGATCAAAAACATCTGAAAAACTAACAAAAATAAAAATATTTGAAAAACATCAAAAACAAAACATCGTTGGGTTATTCCTTCACTCAAATAGTCTAAGATATCAACATTTTCTTAAACCCTACAACTAGTTCAAGTGAATTTCCCACAACATATCCTCTAGACATAGAAGTGGAATATCAATCCAAATTATCAATGTTGTTTTAACCAAAAATAGTCATTCTTTGGGTCAAATGGTCAAACTATGTGGTCTCTATGTGTACAATGTAGGCAAGGCTTAACAAGCCCTAAGGCCCTAGGTTAGTCCCCTTAGGTTTTCATCATGCTTTATTTCAACTTAGTCAAAAAATTCAAAATCCAAAAACAATCAAAAATACAAAATCTTAAAAACATTCACAAAAAAAAAAGATCAAAAACATTCAAACCAAGCAAACTACAAGCCTTTGCATGTTCAACGTAGGCAGGCCTTATCTTTGACAAGCCCCTAAGGCCCTAGGTTAGTCCCCTGAAAACAACAAAAATAACATCATAAAACTCAAAAAATCAAAAAGATCTATCCTGTCATCAAAATCCACAATTCACATCACCCATAATAAACAAATTGTCACAACCACCCTTTGACTAAATAAACAAACAAACAAACAAGGAAAACATCAAAAGCTATAACTTTCAAGCAAAAAAATCATAAATATTTGATCGCAAAACAAACGAAAACAAATCCCATGTATTAGCTACCTATCTTTTGACAATTCACCAACAACATCCTAAGGTATTCCTTAACGTATTTGTTCCTATGATAGAAATGATCAACAATGGACAATAGTTTTGAAACCTCAAACAGATATGGAAAGCGATACTGTAACTTCTTTCTTATCTTTTTAGAGTCTTATCTTTTTTATTTATTTTATTGACTCGTTTCCAAGATCTCTCAAGGATGTCCATAAGGATTTATAGAAGAAGGAATGGGGGCAATTGAGCATTATTTCAATTTGATGTTTGTTGGATATTTTTTTAATACTACTATGGCGAATACTTTCTTTATTGAGTTTATGAAATTTGTGTTGAAATAATTCATGAATTAGTTGCATGTTAGGTGTTCTATACCTCTCTATGCAACAGGTCCAAAATTTTCTTCACACAACCCAACTATATACTTTAAAAAAAGTTTGTGTATGTTTGGTATGAGAAAGAATATTCTTTGTTTGTAGAGTCAAATTCCACACAATAGATACAAATTCACATTATTCATTAATACCCTGGAGCATCATATATGTTTGCTACATCAAATAGGATTGTTCAAAACTATGAAGCCTCCAAGCAAAGAGAAAGCTAATCATCAACAACTAACAACATAAAAATTATATCCATCATCAAAATTTTCTTCTAACATACATCCTACATAGCAATATCATCAATACCATATCCATCCTGCATCCACAATGTTGTCAATGCATATCATGATAATAATAATCGATGAAAACATCATGTATAAGGTATACATCCATCATATCATCAAAATCACATAAACAACATATATCAAACAATATATATTGATCATCCATAACAAAAAATCATATGATATAAAGTATGGTCCATCCATCCACGTCATATATACATACATCAAAAAAGTACAAAAAAACATATATAAATGTGCATCATCATACATAGTCAACTATGATCATCACATAAGCATGAAATGAGTTGAATCAAAGAAGGTATATCTCATATATATCATCATCAAAAAAGGGAGAATATCATAGTACAACATCATCATGAAACAATTTTGATAGCATAATACAAAATAATACATATATACGAGGCCTCAACTAGGCCAATGAATATATATACAAAATCATGTTTGCAATATGTCTCTGAAGAACAACATAGTAAAGATCAATTATGTGTGTAACATTTCCCAGTAGGAAAGGGGAACACTCTATGGATCAGGCTATGGATCACCGTTGGGATCTAACTGTCTAACAGAATGACTAGCTAACTCACCACCACCACCTTTTCCAACACTAGGCTCCTCGAACCTCGATCGCCTCTGCACTCTAGGAACAAAGGCATCATAGAGAGTCTGATAATATGTAGACCTCTGCAACAATTGATCCTGATCTGCATGAAGGGTATCATGCTCTTCCCTAAGAGTATCTCTCTCTACCGTAAGCAACTGTACTTGAGCCTCTACAACATGTTGTCATCCACTCTCATTGTCTCGGTCAACCCTTAGACTATCCCTCACTACGGCCAAAGTGAAAATAATATTTTTGTGTGTGGGATAGAACACTAAGGCTTAGGACCTAGGACAATAAAACTCACCATTTCATTCGAGAACAAGCCCTTGAGATTCCAATGCAAAGGTGATTGAATTTTGGAAAAGGGTGTGTTCTAGGGGATGGAATGATGTAAATAAGGGGGTTCACCACCAAGTGTAAACTTGGAAAGACAATGAAATGAATGATGAAATGAAAAAACCCTAATTTGATGTAATGCTTCAAATAATGATCTAAAAATGCAAGCAAATAGTAACAAAAAATTGTGAAACCAGAGATGTGCACTTAGAAAGTTGGAGAATGAAGAATTAAGGTCTGAAACCCTAGAAAATTCACTATTGAAGTTGGGACTCATTCGCCAAGATGGGTGAATTAGTCCAGTGTCAGGAACTCTGTGTCGGAACAGGTTTTGGAAAAAAGGGTACTCAGATCTGCAAAAATATCTGATACACAGCAGTAGCAGGACTCATTGGCCAATAGTGGAAAATTAGTCCACTTCCAAATTTCTGGAAATTCAAATTTATATTATCTAGCCCTCAGTCTTCTCTACTGCTCCCAATTCAAATCCGAGTTTGAAACTGCTAAATTCAACCTGTAGGTCTTCTCCAAACTGCTCCAAGGTTTGTCCACAATCTTGACAAATTCAACTTGCTTTGACAAATTGATGACAACTTTTCCAATCTTTCTCTTTGATAAATCTGCAACCTAGACTTGCAAATCACATGCAAAGAGAGGGAAAAATGGTTTCGGGGTTAGAGAATGGGGGTTTTCCTTGGTCAAACCCCTTGTTGGTAATTAAACATTGAAATAGAAAGCAAATGGAAAGGAGATTGATGAATGAACAAAAATTGATGTTGCAACTCACCAAAGCCTTGCAATGAAATGTTGTATTTATGCTTGAGATGGTTGCAATGGATTTGGTTCTTGATTCTTGCTTGATGAAGATAGATCTTGAATGCAAAGCTTGATTGGATCATGAACTCTACACCACAATTGTAAGCACAATGAGAAACATAATGGAGATGATCTTTGACATGATGATTGATATTGGAGAATGCTCTTTAAATCTTGATAATATTCCCTTGAATATCTTTAATTCTCTTGCTCAAATAATCTTGTGAACTCAATTTTCTATAAGGATCACTTGATTGCTTGCTAGGATCTTAGAATTGAAATGAGAGAAATAACCTTGTATTTATACCCAATTATGCAAGAATTCCTAAAATTACAACACTACAAGTCGACATTGGATCTTGGAGAATGAAATCTTGCCAAAGATTTAAATCAAATTTTATTTTTGAGCTGATAGGGACTCATTCGCCACCTTGGGTGAATGAGTCCCACCTTAGGAATTTGAGGTTGTTTTTGGGGATTTGATGTTTTAAATGCCATTTGTGAGTATTATCCTCAAAATACACCAGAATAAGGCTTGTGGATGTAAAAAGGGACCAATTAAAGCATAAGAGAGCCCAATTAATAATGAAAAGCCTAGAGGAATGTGAAAGTGTGTTGCAACACTTTACAACACACCAAATAAGGAAAGGATAAGAGAAATTATGATGAAAATAAATTTGATTATGCTTAGAAATCCTAGAAAAGTGTGAAAGTGTGTTGCAACACTTTACAACACCTTTACAAGGCGCCATTAAAATACATTGGTTCACAAGGGCCCAAGACCTAATGTGAGTGTGTTATCCACATTACAACACTAAATCAAGGCCAAACTAAGCCAAAATCTGCAAGAAGGAGCTAAACAAGCACGAAAAAGGCTAAGGACCCTTTTTTTGATGTTACCGAAAGTAGCAACCGGAGCCTCTATGGCCTGTCACCATACTATCTATGCATCTCTAGCAGCAATCATTTAAGATAAATATATACCTCCATCCCCAAGTGGTGGAGGGGGACCTGGAACCTATCCATAACCCTGTGCCTAAGGCATTTGATCATCCTGACCACCCTATGCTCCATCCTGTTGGTCCCCACCCAACTGCTCTATAAGAACCTCAATACATTGTCGCTCCCCACGATGACTTGTAATACCTACTCTACCTAATGTGGGATCATCGCTAAGATCTGTAAATCTCAATGGCACACATCATTCCCACCACTAATCAAAATTGGGTGTGGTACCTAGATCCACTGAACCAACTAGGGCAAGTGCTCTAAATGTAGCAACAACAACATCTCTTTCTACTTGGTGACCCCATACACGGACCTCTCTAGTGGTCTGACCAAATTGAGCATCATAAGTATCAAGAAACTGACCCTGTCTCTATCCAAACTAATGACATAGTCTGTTAGGTAAGTAATGCTTTACAAGAGAGTGAGAGTGACCAATCAACAATCTAGTATGTCAATAGTAAACAAGTTGCACTAGATTCTCTGGCCATGCCTCACAGTTCGTATAGGGTCTCCAAAAAAAAATTGACATGTCGTCAAGCACACGACGCTAGTATAGAAGATCCCGAAGAAAATTGTAATGTAAGAAATCTCCATAACAATATGAGTACAGATCCTCACTAGTACAATCTTGTATACCATTAGACTGGGAAACTATAATGTGTTCCTAGGCCTATACGTGCAAAAGAGAGACACCTACAAAAATAGATTCTCTGCCTCGATATACAAGCTCATGCATATCTTTATAGAGGTGAGTGAGAAGAAACAAACACCATACATATCTAGTCCCATGCTCAAACATAACCTCAATGCAAATACCCTATCCAACAAGGAACTGGCAACCTCTCTTATCAAGAACAACTAGCCCTGAAATAAAACCACAAAGGACAAGAGAAACATGGTTTACACTACCAAAGAAATCAGAAAAATCAATCTCAGACTGCCGAACCTCCAAGTGTCTAACACCCAGCACATGCCACATGGCATGGGTACCCCATCAAACATGGCATGTCATGAGCTCGCCATGAATGGTAATGCACAGAATCCTCCACACATCCTCAAGTGTAATGATAGCCTCTCCTATGGGTAAATGAAATGAAGACATCTTTGAATGCCACCGCTCCACGAGCGTAGCCATAATTTTTGTGTGAGATTGGATGGGAGACATGTAGCAAATATGATGAAGCCCAACCGCATCTAGGAGATCTCACTCCAAAACATCAAAATGGGAAATCAAATCAAATAGATCCTGAGGTCATCTCTCCCTTGGTTGTAGTGGTTTAAGGACCACCTGCAATCATTTTAACCCATGATGTTAGGGTTTCGCTCTGAATATACAAAACAAAAAAAAGATGAAAAATGACACTTGGGATTCCAAATAGGAAAAAAAAGAGAAAAAGCAAGAAAAAGCAAGAAAACATTAGAAAAAGTGAAGGAAAGAGGCAAATGTGAGGGAAATTTTCCAAGGCACAAATATCAAAAGCATAGAAATAACACAAAGGTGCATAAATAGTCTCAGAGAAATCAAAAGCACAGATTTAGAGAAAAAGTGTACTAAAAAGGGAAGGTAAGTCAAAAGCATAGGTCTGAAGCAAGTGTGAAGGAATTTATCAAGAGCTAACTTCCTCAAATGTCAAATACATAGAAAATGATTTAAGTGCATTGAAAATATAAACCATCGCTTTTGACTTAGAAAAAATTGTACATGAATTATGAGAACATGAGCACCCAAAAATGAGAAGTGATACCAGGCCAGCGATGCTTGTCGGCCGTCCAAACTCTTGAACTATGTCCGAACGATGCGGAGCTCCCTGAATTCTAGGAATTGCTCCTCGACAACTGACAAAATGGAAAATCCAGAGACAAGATTTCACTATAGGATCAAAGCACAAATGACATAATTAGAACCCTAATTGCCTATTTTAACTCTCAAAAACCCTATTTTTTACCTAGGAAACCCTAATTTTTAATTAGGGAACCTTCCTACATTCAAATTAGGAGCTCCCAGGAACATTTAAATGAGCAACGAGGGACCTATAGACCTATTTTTTTTATCCTAAACATAGCTTAATTAAAATAGAACATTATCATGAGCTTGACCTCAAAATTGAAATTTTTAGCCAACCACTTGACGGGGTGGCACAAATTCCTTCCATCATTCCGCTGACCATCAGGGCACAATAGAGCATAAATTTTTTTCAAAATCTTGGTCTTAATATTGAATCTTTGAAACAAAGCAACCCATACTTTGTATCAAAGAGGGAAAAAATGTAGACATGTAAAATTGACTTAACACCTATCACACACCCTAAACAAAATTTTCACATCATTGGAATCATTATCATCAAACATCACTACACTTCACATCAATTGCATTGGAAACCCTAATTTCCCCTATTAATTGAATAATACAACATTATTTAATTAATTCACTTTTTCATTATTTTCGACAAATTTTATAGGAGAGAATTTTCACCCCTTACACAAATTCCTCTTTCGCACATCCTCAGATGAAAATCCAATCCAAAGGAGAAATTATACATCACCCAATTTCCTTCCTTCCCCTTGTAATCTATTTGTTGTGTTCGTGGGAGAATATTTGTTGGGGACGCATGCGCGGTGCGTAGATGTCCACATGGTGCACTACCATCCCTGCCAAATTCTTGCATCTGAAGTTGGAAAAGGTGTTACACTTTTGAGTAGGGTTGATTTTTAATGTCTCTCTTTGACCAACCGACCCCAAAAATGGAAGATTCTTCCCACTTCTTCCTTCAAATTCATTCATTCTCATTCCATTTGATCTCTTCACAAGCTCTAGCAATCTCTAAGTACTTCTAGCACTTCAACACTCCATTGTAGCAGCAGCAGTCGATCAATTCCACATAGAAAGTGTGAAGCAATCCATAGCAGTGTGGGCTTGGAGGCTTGGGAGACCTCCTTTCATCAAAGTCAAGGTTGTGGCGACCTTGCCAGGTTCACTTTCTACTCCATTGGCTAGTGAGCTTTTGGGTGGAGGTGGTAACATTTCACTCCTCTCCTTTGTGATTTGGTTGAGTAGCACTTTAGGGTATGTGCAGGATCATCATGGAAAAAATAGGGCCTTAAGTGGCAATGAAAATTCAGAAAATCAAAGTTAGGCAACTTGACGTAAAAATTTGAATAAGTTATCTATATTATTTCAAAAGTATGTAAGAATAGAATCTGTAGAAAATTGAATTTAGTTTCTAAACTACTAGGTTTATTTTTTCTTAAAAACTATTTGGTGAAAATTTAAAATTTCAATGCAAAAGTACTTAAATTTCAGGGAAAAAATAAGAAGTAGGTGTCTGTCTGACCACCCTAACCACAATAAAATGATAAGATTTTTTTTAAAGATTTTAGATATAAGTAGAGGATTCATGTCCCAATGTGATGCATATTTTTTTGTAATTTTTTTTTCCAAGTAAATAATTAATTATGAATTTTTATTACAAATTTTTAAAAATATAAAAAATCATATGTCTGACCACCTTAACTTGGTCAAAACTTCATGAAATTCATTTTTTTAATCCTATAGTATGTGAAGCATAGAATGTGACGCATGTTTCAGATTCAAAAAACGTGATATTGTGTTGTGATTCAATTAGGACTTTAATCGTAATTCAAATAGAAAATGAATAATAATTATTTATTAAGTTCAAAGTAAAGCATAATTTATATTAGTGGAAAGTTGAGAATCTCCTTTAAAAACCCTTTTCATTTCATCAATTTTGGGTAAAAAAAAAGTCGCCAGCCACATGGGCCATCATATCACTTAAATATCGCCACTTTTTGGCCCATCATGATCTTGCACATACCCTTTATTGTTTTGTAGTGTTTATTGTAGCTTCTACTTTGTTTACTTCTTTATCGCATATTTCTACTTTGTTGCTATCTAGCTATTTGTGGAGGTGGGAACATTAAAATGGGGGTCTAATTGAGGTAGACTCCTATACATCCCCAACCATTTTCCCCTCTTTCTTATGTGTAGGTGAACATGCATTTAGAGCTAGCTATCGAATTGGCACATTGGTGAGATCATCTTCATCACTCTAGCCTTCATCTATCTATTTTATCATCTTCATTTGTACCTTTCGTACTTCATTGTTTTGTTTTATTCATTTAAGAATAACTAGCTAGGTCGTTAGTTTGTTTTCTGACAATTTATATTGTACTTTCTATCCTTTAGTCATATGGATGCCAGCGTTCCTAAGAGATGTCAGTGCACCACGCTGTCATCCCAGAACTGTGTTGCCATCCTTAGACATAGAGTTGTCTTAGGTATAATATTAACTCTGAAAACCAACTCACCTTGCCTGAACTTGGATTCTAGGTCTGAAGGGTGATAGAAGTACTTTATAGTCCTCATCATTCTTGACCTCTATCTAAAACACCCCTTTAGAGTGAGGTAAGTTTGGGTAGCCCTCCACTCTCAACTCTTCATGACCCAGAGCCTTAACGTGGTTGGTCCTTCTCTCTTACATTTTTGGTGAACCCAATGTAATGACAACGTCTTCCCATTCATCGGTGTTGAGGATTTTCTCGTTTACCTTGTGTTCATTGTGCACCTGAGTGTTGTCAAGTTTTATAATCATCATAACCCAGTCCACAACCTCTAGGTATATTTTTAGGAGAAGTGTATGACACCTTTTGATGGAGAAGATGAGGGTAACTTTTGGTTTCTCTATAGGTCTCTTTACCAGATCTAATGTTGGTCTCTCTACCCAAGAGTATTTGTCGAGGGGCGAGGTAGGATTCTCTAATGAGACTAACCACATCCCCACTCCTCCTGCATCTCCTACACTATCATCAGTAGATGAGCACAAAATTGTTCACATTCCTTCAAAATATATTGCTACCCTTAGAAAAGGGTTGGGTGACTTGGAGAACCACCTATACCTTGGTGCTACTTGTATGGTAAAAGGAAGGGTCCCCATGGGGAATCCTCTATGTCCTAGCTTCCATGGCCTCCTACGACTCCTATTCCAAAAGTAGTAAATGAGAAGAGGCCCACTACCGAGGCACTAGAGCTAACTCCTCCCATTGATTCTCAACTCGCTCCTCCTTCTCCCATTTAGGAGCCTGTCCCTCCACTAGAAACAACTATAGTGAACACTCCTATGGCTGAGCAGGAGTCTTTCATTCCTTCGTAGCTCCCGACCTCTAGCTCAAAAAGTCATAGGAACCACCTTGCGTGTGAACGCAAGTGCTGGTGAAAGGCTCTCACGGCTGAGTAGGCTGCTTTGCAAAGAAAGGAAGAATAGATGACCACCCCTACTTCAGAGCCTCCTATTGGGTCCTCCTCTCTCTTCCCCTTTGCTTCCATTCAACCTAGATCATTCTTGCTTTTTGCTTTCACTATGAGTGTAAATGTGCCTGACTCCAAAAAGGTGAAGGTGTTCATCGCCCCTTCAGTTGAGTTTCCCTTGTTGATTTCCCTTTCAAACATATTTCCTTTCCCAAAACCCGTAGATATGCAAAATAAATCACTGGTGTCTGCCTCGATTTTCTCCTCCTCTTCTTTTGCACCTCTCGCCTCATCTATGGGGAGTTCCCATCCCTCGATGAAGCTGACGGTAGAATTTGGTCCTTCTAGCAATAGAGGGTTTAAGAGGATCCCACCTTCTCTGAAAGGTGGTCTTGTGCTAGCTTGTTTCATCCTAGTGATAGAGCCAACTTTGAATTCTCCTCATTTTTTCACCACTCCCAAATCACTCGGTGAGCCAAGTGATGAACCTCAAACATAGCCCTCTCCATCCATTGAGGTATGACATGGAACTCCTATAAAGTGCATGTTTAACTCTCTGGATGAAGTTCAAGCATTGTCAACGATCTTCAAAAAGTCATTCACTATAGCTCCATAAGAGCCTAGTGGAGGAGACCTTGCGGGGCCATCTTCCTTAGCCCTTGTTGTAGCAGGGTCAAAATCTCCACCCCTTAATATTCCACCACTATAGGCTCATCCTCCTTCCTCTTATGATGATCTAGAGTGGGAAGTGAATGACCTCTTGGTTGATGAGTGTTAGGGTAAGGCCTCTTCTTTATCTTTAGATTAGATGTATGTGTGTGTGTTGTGATATGTTCCCCTGTAATTGTGCTATGTGTTCCTGGATGACCCTTGTCACCCTTGTTGGTGCTTAGATACAGGAGTGATTTTTGTGTTGTAAAACTTATTCTATCTATATCATCATTCTTCCATATTTGTGTTTGATTTTTGGAAAATTTGGGACGATGCAAAGTGTTGGGGAAATTTAGGTTTCCCTTCCATGTTGAACCAATTTTTTATTTTCACTTTGTTTTCCATGCATTCCTCTTGATTTGGTGGGGACTAATGATCTTTCGCCTTACACCATGGTTACCTATTATTTATATAAGCATGAGAAAATCTGACCCCATGAAACCATATCCCCTTGTGTCGTCTATTTGTGATTATTTCTCTTTCACTCTCCCCTTATCTTTTTCTCTTCTTTGCTTGAGTTTTCCCTCTCATGTGTAACAACGTCATTTCTATGATACTTTGATTTTCATAAAATGCATTCCTTGCTAATGAATCTTTTCTTGAGAATCTTTGCAAACTTTTCCAAGAATCACATTCATGACTAGGACCCCTAACAAAACATGTTTCCTTCATCACGTGTTCACAAAGAAAGAACTTGAGAAATTTTCTCTAAGGTGGAAGCATCTTTGACCTTCCCCTTGTGAGGGGGAATTTTCTTCCTTTTGAGTTCCTTCGTTGTTGTCCCAAAACTGCATTTTCATCCTCAAACAAAGAGCTGCTTGAGGTACAATATTGACTCCAAAAACCATCTCACCTAGCTTGAACTTGGATTTCGAGTCTAAAGGGTGATAGAAGTACTTTATATTCCTCATCATTCTCGACCTCTGTCTGAAACACCCCTTTAGTGTGAGGTAAGTTTGGGCAGCCCTCTACTCTCAGCTCTCTATGACCCAAAGCCTTGACGTCGTTGGTCCCCTCTCTTACACTAATTAAATAAATTCCATTTATTTAATAAAGTCCTGAAAACCCTATTTTTGTCACTAATTGAATAAAATGACTTTATTTAATTAATTCACATTTCTATCATGTCGACCAATTAAATAAATTACATCTATTTAATAAAGTCCTAATCTAATGTTATTTCATCCTAATTAGTTAAATAAAACCAATTATTTAATTACATCACTAAATCACTTTATTCCCCTAAGTCGATTGAATTATTAAATCATAATAATTTAATTAACTCACTTTCCCTCCAAATTTGAATAATTTAAATAAACTATTCAAAAAATCATCAAAAATTAAATCAAACTAATCCAACTTTGTTTGCAAAAGTCAAACTTGATTTTCCCATTCAACTCCAAAATGAATGAATGAATTAAATCAATTAATTAATCATTCTCAACCACTTTTCTAATTGAGTAAATTACGATTGCTTGATTGAGAAATCTAATTTCTGAATGATCAATCTAATTCCTGATTGACCAATCTATTTCTCAATCACACTAATTATTCAATCTATTTCTCAATCACACAAATTCTGCAATCTACTTTGCACAGATTATTCATGTCTATTTCCTCTTAACAAATTTTGACCATCGATCTCAATTCAAAATTGTTTAATCCTGATTATCCATTTTGAATCAAATTTTCTATATAACAAACATCTTTCCTCACAAAAAGGATCAAAGATTCAACATCATTTAGACAACGAAGTAATGCCAAAACACCATTGATAGAGCTTCAACATTTCTTTCATCAACCAATCATACACACATCATTTTTTGAGCTTTCGCACATGAACTATGGAGGTTTCACAGTGATACAAGAAACCACATCCTCGTGAATATACTCTGATATGAGATGGGTAACAATTTTATTTTTGAATTCAGTTTCTTATGTATTTTATTCTCATGTTCTTGAATTCAATATTTTAAAATTATGTATTTTGTAATTGTCGGAATAGATCTTAGATTAGTGTTCTTGATCATAGATTAGATTCTAATTTCAAGTTTGTTTATCTTATTTATGTATATGATTTTCCCCCTCACACAATGATCAAATAAGGTTTATGTATTTCAGGTATAAACTAGTTTATCCCTATTTACTTGTAGAGTCAAATTCCATACAATAGATATGATTCCACCCTAGTTGTTCATACCTTGGTGCATAGTGTCTACTTGCTATATCAAAATAAGGATTTATCTGCATTATTTAGCATAACCTAAAGCAAATAGAAATCATCTATCCCATCCCATATTCCAATCATAAAATTTCAAAACATTCCAATAACTATAGATTTCATCAATATTTGATCAACACCATCCATTATTCTATCTATATATCTAATCATCTATGATCCATCTATCCATCATTATCCAAAATAATTTCGTCTATCCCACTCATCATGCTAACTATTCTATCCATGTATCATTATATAAAATACATCCCATCCTACATCCACAAAGCATTAGTATCATTATAATATCATACATCATCATGTAGTCATCAAATACATCATCAAAATAACAAAAGGAATCATAGAATCATGTCTTGGATCATCAAAGAAACATCATAAAATCATCCATCATATGTATCATAAAATCACATAGAAATCATTAGATACATAAATAAAATCATATAAAAATTTATCACATGTAAATGAATAACATCATAGTCTCATCTCATATATACATTAAAAAACATGTCATGATAAAAGATCATGTATACATAAATGTATGTATAAGGGCTATCAAGAGCTAGGAATATATAAACATCTGCTCATAGGCATATCAAAAGTGGGTCTATATTAAAATATTTTAAACCATATTGAGGGATATATGTACATCAAACCCCCCTCTCCTCCTCCCAACCAAGAGAATGCAGATGGGGAGGAGAAAATTATCATTCCTCAGGTTCCTATCCCCTTGAGTACCCTAGCTATTGTGGTTGAGGTGGAACTAATAATGGTCATCCTATCAATCCTCCATCTGACCTCCTTGCTAACCTTATTACACTCCTCACAAAAAACTTGGAAGCTCTCCTCTCGACTAGCACTATGACCTCATAAAGAATATGGTAATATTTTACCTATTGATTGAGTGCCCTATCCTCACTCACATATCTCTCCATAGAGACCATAGATCCTAATCCACCTACTCCTCCACCCCCACTTGTGGCCTTTAGATGCTTCCAACAATCTCTCTCTATGTCCCCCTCAACAGTCAGCTAAGCCACCTAAATCTCCACCTGTTGTGGGTAGGCTATCTCAAGATCATTCTTAGTGGTCCTCTAAGCTAACTATATAGAGAGGCACTACTCTCTATTCTATACTCATCTCTCTCAATATGAGCTTGTTATTTCTCTAATAATCCCACTACAATTCAAACATCCATACAGGCTCATCCTCTATATGTTGCTAATCTCCTTCGCTCTAATCACCTCCTCTCATAGGTGCCACTTCCTATTATTTTTCATGATCATGACCTCCTCCATCACCTACAACACCCTCCCCAACCCATCTCCTTAGTTGGAAATACCTAGCTAGCTCAACCTCTTGCCTCTGTTCCCTCACCGCTCTACCATCTAGATGGGTGAATCTCAATTTACTCTATACCTCCCACTAGACAGCATACTCTAGGGTAGTCCCTGAATCCTCCACTCTTGAATCCTAAGTCCACTAAAGAACCCCCAATTCAAAAAACTCTACAAATACCATTTGAGGGCTAGCCATAGGCCCCCACTCACCAATCTCTCATTGGGTGTGAGTGAAAATGGCTAACTCTTGAGGCACATCCTATGCCTTGTTGAACTGTCCCCTAACCCTATTAGGAAGATACCTCTCTAGTATATGTGGTGTTCACCCAATCAACCATCTCATCTTGTAGACATGGAAAATGTACAATTTCGGTTTCACACACTTGATCTTGATTATTAAAAGCATTTCTTCCTGAATCATACTCTCAACTTTTCATCATATTATGTCCCTTAATATAATGAATCATAATTCATTTAATTAAGTCTAACTCCTCCAATGATTAAATTAATCAATTTAATTAAATAATTCATTTTATTTGATTAAATCTCTAAAGTCTTCTCATCAAATTAGATAAATTAAACCTTATTTGATTTAATCTAACATATTCCTCTTTAAGTTAAATAAATCAAATCATTTATTTAATAAATCATTTCCTCTCAATTCTGATTTAAATTAATTCATCTATTTGAGTCAAAATTGTCAAAACATCTAATTCTTCATTAAAGTAATCAAATCTCTGATTAATTTAATCTCTCATTAAAATCCTCTAGAGAATGCAACTTGCACAATAAGTCAATTACTTTGATTTATTTAATTCTCCATTTTCCCTCACATAGCATCAAAAGGGAATATTCCCTTGTTTGAATTAAAAAAGTCCAAGTGGACTTGCACATCCAACAAGGCATTCACTCCTCTTACATGTCCTTGTGCATTGAGCCAAGTGGCATTTATTTCATTCCTTTTTCCCTCTCAAATGTCATTTCTCAAATTTGAAATTCCACCTAATGGCATTTATCATGCACATTGACCAAAATGTGCTCATTCCTCAACAATTCACATCTTGACAAGTGGCACTTGGCCATTGGATGTTGAATGATCTCACATTGCTCTATTTCACTCTCTTTTCCAGTTTGGAAATCTATAAATTGGAGACTCCTCTCCTCATTCAACAACACACAACTTTGAGTAAACTTACTAGGCTCAAATTCACCTTCACTTCATAGATTTCAAGCAAGGTTATTCTCTTCATTTGAGAGTTAATCTTACTCATAACATCATTTAGCTTGTTCAAGGATTGGGAAAGGGTTGCTTACTACACAACAAGGTGGCACCAATCCACTATGAGATAAAGGTTTAATTATGTTTCTTATATGATTATGTTTAATTTGTTTTTCTACTCATTGGTTGCATATTTAGACATGATTAAGTATTTCATAGGGATGATAAATTTGTTGATTTAAACTAACTTTCATGCTAACAACATGAAACTGTTTGAGTCAATCTTCCTGCAGATTTTAGCATCCACATTCTGGTGCTAGAAGGATGACTTTAAGAATTTTCTTTTACAGTTTCACTTGTATATTTGTTGCAAGAAGTCTCAGTTCATTCGACGTGTCTTACTATTTTATTAACAGTCATTTCTGATGTTATTCATGGTTAAAAATCTTTTACAAATCATCACATGAGAAGAGAGGCATTTACGTTTTTTACTTCTACATACTATAATGTCTGAGAAAGAAATTTATTTTTACGAATCATGACTTTTTTATGCCTAACTATTGATATATGCCGAAGGTAAATAATCTAAAACAATCAAATCATAATTCAAATAGGCTTTGTGGAAAATCCCTTCTTCTTCTGTGCTTTTTTTTTTTCTGCCCAGCTAGGCCGGCCATCTCCTGCATTACCCCACCTTTCAGTCTGTTCACCCTCGGTATAGCAGTGTCGGGCGTTTCCCTCAGATTTCTCCACTGCCACTTAATGCCTTACCCTGTCGACAGCCTTCACCGCTCGCGGTACCATGGTGTTCACTGCCATACCGTGGCTTACCTCCCCACTGACCGCAGTCTTGCGGTTTCCACTCGGTCTTCTACCGCATTACCGCGGCCAGGAAATTCCTTGTCTGCGGTTGAGCGGTGTCCACCATGCTACCGCCAGCTAGCTTTCCCTTACTCGTAGTAGTGAGGTAACCACTTCATCGCCGTCACCACATTACCGTGGTCTCCTGCCTAATCGCCAGTGGTAGCACGGTTAACTGCCTCGACACTGTCACCGCATTACCACGGACTCCTGTCTAACCGCCAGCGGTAAACCTATTAACTGCCACCATGTCACCGTGGTCTTCTGCCTTCCCGTCTATGGTATAGCGGTAAATCATTTGACCTCACCGTTATTTCACCACCATTTCACTTCACCCATCGCAATCATCATGGTTAGCTTTAACCGTCTCCTCAACTATCACCGCATTACCGTGGTCTGCCAACTAAACCCCCGAGGTATCACTGTAACCATCTCCTTGACTACCACCGCTGTCCCACGGTCTTTTGTCTAACCGCCAGTGGTAGCACAGTAACTGATACCCGCCACCGAGTTACAGTGATTGTCTACCCTGTTGTCGATTGTAATGCGGTAAACCCGCCAGCAGGCTGTACAACCCACCACCGCATCACTGCGCTGCCTACTTTAACCATCCACGGTAGGGTGATAGAGGTCGTAAATTGGTGAAAAGGGCAGCGGTATAAAGAAAAATTTTGCATTATAAGGGGTGGAGTTTTACTGTTTTATAAAAGGATGACTTCTTTTTTAATAACCTATGTTTAAGGCATTAATATATGAGAGATTTTGTGAATTATTTCATGCATATTGACTTTGTATTTTCTTTTGCAGGTTGATATTATAATAAAGTCAAGACAAAACAAGATTGGGGAAATTCACAAAAGCATTTTTTAATGCTTGTTGAGCTAGATTTTTCACTTAGTTTCAAACCATCTCAGATCTATTTTTGGGGCTTAAAATTAACCATTTTGACTTGATATTTTGGTTAAAATTGAACCTTAGAAATTTACTAGATTTCAATTTGGGTCTAAAATTGAACAAGGCAATCTCACATTTTCTTTGGTGCTTAAAAAGAACTCATTATTGCTTTGAATGATTTAAAAATGAACACGTGTTTTTTGTGTCTTGTAATCCTTTTTGCAAAGTAGTGTCATTTAAAAAGGCGTATGTGCTTCTCTCGCACTTCACGATGATCTTGAGAATCAAAATTCCTTTTGGTGACACTAAGTTGCATAAAGGATTGCCTCCACATTTCAATTTGGGTACCTAACAATTGAACAAAACATGCGAGTGTGAGCACGACATATTGCAGAGGTTCTCCCTTTGTTTTTCAACAAAGGTTGATTGAACGACGGGATATGCTAGCTTGCTATTGTCTATCTTAGCGGGCCTACCTTGTGGGAAAAAGTAATCACCCAAGGGAACATGCTAAAGCCAAGCAACTTCCAACTGGTATATAAGTGTGGATTCTTGAGGAAAGTTCAAGAATCACGAGCATTATTCTGATGAGATGGACAGAAATGGACTCTCGCCGAAGTTGGATAATCCCCCATGAACAGAATGTTTGAATTAAAACCATTTGTTTAGAAAAGGCCAAAACCTTATCTATTTTGTTGGTTAAAAAGGTCATGTCCTTTGAAGCCGCCCCACGTTATACATGCGGTTTTGTTGTAGAGATGGAAAGTATGCCATGGGAGATTCATGGGTACTAGTGCTTGGCTGACCCGAGAAGTGTGTGCCATGGAGGCGAGCCAGTGTGGTTAAGCATTTAGCCATCCGCACAAAATATGCACTGCTGGATTTATCCAAGTGGGAACCCAACAAAATATTGTCTCATCATCCTAGGGTTGTAAAAAGTGCTTGGAAGTGAAGAACACATTGCTTGGTCCTCAAAACATTTGAAAACAAACATACAAAAGAAACTTTGAATTTCAAACCCCTTGGAGGAAACAAATATCCTTTGACGAATCTACGTACTCTTGCTTTTCCTAGGGATCATATCCTTAGAGGTTTCTAAGTGCTTGGATTCTATCATCATTTATTTTCACCAAGGTTAGACACTAGGAAACCTTTGCCTTGATTTCCTTGATTTCCACATAATACACTTTGTGGGATGAAAGAAAATTAGGACATTGGACATTCAGTTTGAAACATAAATCGAGAAAGTGTTTTGTGGTAAAAAAGAACCAAAACTAAGCAAAATAAAAGACAATTGAACCACACATGTGCTTGATCCCTTTTGAGTCATTTGGTTTCCATGCAAACATTGGTCTTTTGGTTTGAATTATTCTTAGGGAAAAACATGTTCTTCATCACCTTGGTCTTGTAAGTAAGTCCTCATAGGGTCATCTAGGATCAATTCAAACACTTCATCCAAACATCAATCAAACATCATTTCACCAACAACTTTTGGAGCTTTGAAAACATCTTTCATGCTACACTTTTGGAAAATCAACATCACCTTGTTTGACTTAACGCACCTAGTCAAATTATCAATCCTCTTGAACAAATTTGCCTCTAAGATAACACAACTTCCTGATGTCTACTAGTTTATGATCACTTTGATTGGTTGAACACACTCAGCCAATTCATTCTCTTATGCGAGTTTTCCTTAGGATAACACAACCTCCTAGGGTTTACAAGTTCACCACAATCTTGTTTGACTTAATACACCTAGTCAAACTATCCTCAAAATCAAATCAAACCAACTCCTAAAGTCTAGCATTGATCCAAAGCTCCTAAAATTTTAAAACACCCATATCACTCACCCCTTTCATCCTTCATCTCATCGTTGGTTCTAAACACCTTAGAGGTTCACTTTTGCAACAAGGTCAAAACACAAGAAGAGCATGGAATATAAACTTGACTCATCCATCATGAGTAATCTGATTCAACCAAACTATCCAAGTCTCGCAATGCCAATGCATTTTCAAAACTTACTTTTGTACAATCCATACATGGGATCATTATCTCTTACAAACCTCAATGGTACAACGAATGTGAGTATACCCAATCTAAATTTTGGAACACCTTTTCCTATGGTAGATTTAAATCAAAGCCAAAACTTACAAATCTATCAGCCAAACAATCATGGCATGAGCCTTTCGAGCAATACTCCCATCATAAATCAAAACATCATACCAAATTATCTCATCCTACCATCAACATCACAACAACAAATGGAAACCATTCAAGCAATCCCAACAATCAACACCATTCCCAATCCACCGCCACCACCGCCAAAACACAACATGACAAATTCATTCTCTATCATGTTGTAAGCTACCCACCAAAAGGCACTCCAAAACCAACAAGCTGCACAACTAGCTACCCAACAAGCACAAGCTCAAGCTCAAGCTCAAGCACAATTTCGGGCGCTATTGCAAGAAATCCATGAACAAGTCCATCAACAAGTAGCACAACAAGGAGCCCAACAAAAAGCTTTGTTGGCACAACAACAGCAAGACCAACAACAAGCTTTGTTGGAACAACAACAAGCATTGTTGGCCCAACAGCAAATGCTGGCATTACTCGCTCAACAAAGCTTGCAACAAACTCCCACCACAATTGTTGAAAACAATAATCAAAATTTGTACATCGATGAACACCGTGAAGACATTTCCACTTCATCCTGTTAGGAATAAGGTGTCTCAACCTTGGATAATTCCTATTCTTATTATTTGTTTTGTAAAATGTATTTCTTGCAAATAATGTAATTAAGTGTGAGTGTACATGTCTAGTTTGCATGTTGATGTGTCACTCCACTTAATGTTTCGGCATCTTGAATTGTGTGTAAGGAGATCATGGCTGAAACGGTTATGACGGATTCCTATGACATGTAAGAGCTATGTCTGGAAGATTCAATGACAGGTGAAGACATGTGGCAACTGATAAAGTTGAGTACTGTACACTCTTCCACGATAGTCAAAATTTTCGAGTTCTTATTTTCTCGGAGAAAGGTAAAACCCTAATACAGTTATCTTCGGAAGTTGCCCTAAAAGGGAAGCGCATGATATAATCATTTTTTAGGGTTGCGAAGATTTGTGATGTGAGTGTATTGTTGGAACGTTTTTCATGCTGCCGCATTTTGTCTTCAAGAGTTGGAAATCTCCTGAAAGAACTTGCATTGCAAGTGTGTTGTAACCGTTGTGTTGAAGATAATACATTGTGCAGGTTTTGGAGTGCTGGGGTTTTTTACCGAAAGGTTTTCCCCAGGGTAAATCATTGTGTCATTCTTCATTTTCTGTATGTATGGTATATTGCTGCAATATCTTTGTTAAGTAGATTAACGAATCTGAAATTGTAAGGGTTTAAAACGAATTTGCACCATACTTTCCTTAAGAGATTAGTGTAGGAAGCTGTTTCCGCACCTGAGTTTCCTTACACATCCAATGATCAAATCAACATACATCAAGAGCCATTTTTTAGTCATGATCAAGACCCCTCCTACAAAGATCTATTTGAAGGAGTGTTGATGTTATTTGATCCTATCGACATAAACCAAGATCCATCCACCAATGATCATGTTGACAATGTATCTACACCACCTAACGAGTTAGAGGAGATATCTCAAGAACATATTTTAAAGCATGATCAACATCTTTCACCAAGGTCTAGCAATGATCCTTTCCAAAACATATGGACATCCTTTGACCTCATGACATTTGAGAAACTTCCTATGCCTAGTGAAGATATCCAAGAACCCTTTATAAGCAATCCATTCTTTGAAATTGACCCATGTCAGAACTTGATCCAAAGCATGTCGAAAGCAATTCTGAAATCATTCAAGATCAATAATTTACTTCTCCAAGCTACTACAATGATATAATGGACACTCTCCTATCTATACAAGATGATCACATCCACATAGAACATACTCCTCCATCTACCCATGAGATGCTTTCTTTGGATGGACACATAGATGATCTTCATCCAGAATAGGATTCCTTTACTCCTGACATTATTACACAAAAAGAGCAGGTTATTGATTCCTACAGTCAAAGTGAGTTGTCAACATCAGGATCAAATATATCCCAAATTCAGACTAAGGACATCATGTATGAAGATATCCAATATTATCCACTCAAAGAAATAGGTTAGAATGAACAGAATATTCCAAAGTCAGCAGAGCAACAAATTGAAATGACATCATCTACAGTGGTCATTTGTCAAAAAATGCATTCTAAACAAGGCATCTCAAAACAAGGAGAATCAAAGAACAAAGGTGCCACTATGACCATATTGGGGGCAACTTTGTCACAAGCAAACATCAACATAGGGGGCACGAAGGATCCTTATGATGAAACCAATGCCAATACTACAACTCGCCACATCATGAATCCCCATCCACCCCTCACCCCATCCACGAGTTGGGACCAACATCAAAATGGATATTTGAATCAAAGCAAAGAAGCTAAGAAGCATGAAGAACAAGTCAAATACACTTGGATACCGAAGAATACAAAGAAAGATTATCCCTATCAAACTCCATCAGTTGAAGAAACTATGGGGCAAAATAAAAAAGGGAAAAATATCCATCAAAGATGTCCACAAAGGAAAAAGAAAGCTTCTCAAGCAACATACAAAGTGTATCAAGTAGTTGGTCCTAATTCCATGCACACTTACATATCAACCCATCATTTCTCATCTTCCCAAGTTTGGAGAGTCAAAGGTTCCAAACTATCAACCAATCCATATTTTATCCCTAAACACACCCCATCCATTCCTCCACGCATGATATCCAATTCTCACATTTACCATGTGTTGGCAACGACCCTTCATCATAAGGATTCAGAAGGCACTCTATCGCGGTGTGCGCACAAAGACAAAGTTAACTCTAGTATCACCAAAGCAGATCAGAAATATCAAAAGTTGCATTCAAGTGCACGTATCTTGGCAAAGAAACTCCTTCAAGAAGGATATCGATGGCACATTATGATAGAAGCATCAATTTTAGCAGTACCAGGTGATTCAACATCAGCTTAAAATCTTTCAGAAAATACAAAAAAATGAAAAATATAAAAAATCCAAAAAAATGAGAAAAAATGATTGAAAACAGTAAAGATAAAAATCGTCCTCTAGTGAAAACCACTACGGTGGAGCTTTGGGCAAGTACCATGATGAAAACCTAGCAAACAGGTGTCATGTGTAGAATTGAGCATCTACGTGCGCCAGTTCAGGACAAACCATCTTATCACATCCATAATAAAGCCAATATTTTGGCCATATCATCCATTCATCCATGAATCATTTATCCAACACATTGCCATTTATCTACCTTATCTAGATCTTGATGAAGGTTTGGTGCACACTTTACACTTGCTTGTGGTAAACATCTTGACATGGGTCATTTTCATTGATCCCATCCAATCTAATGTTATCTGAGCCTTGAAGCACTATCCAAAGGCACATCTGCTTCTTGAACACCTTATCTTATTGCAAGATGATCCATATCCATTCGTCCATTTGTCTATCCAAGCATCCATCCATGGAATTCCATACATTGCTAGACACTGGGGGCGGATATTTGTATCTTGCTTCGAGAATAAGTCTTGATATATATCCTCTAACTTATGTGGTGATCCGAACATTGGAAAACGTGAAATCAAATTGGTCAAAGCATTTGTGAGCATCAATCTAAATCACTAGCCCATGGCATATTTTGAAAAGAAGACTTTCCTTATCAAGCTTTATCTTTCATTGAACATCAATCCAAGCAATTCATATCAGTTGCATTTAATGCGCATGTCAGCGTCACATCAAATCATCAAAGCTATTTTGTTCCAAATCAAGCTTCATCAATCTTGATCCATCGAATCCAATCAATTATCACCTTGTTTGACTTAACACACTTAGTCAAACTATCATCTTGTGCACTAGTTTACTCTAGGATAACACAACTTCCTAGAGTTTACAAGTGCATTATCATCTTATTTGACTTAACACACTTAGTCAAATTATCCAATCCATCATCAGCTTGTTTGACTTAACACACTTAGTCAAACCATCCACTTTTGTACAAGTTTACTCTAGGATAACACAACTTCCTAGAATTTAAAAGTGCATTATCACTTTTGTTTGACTTAACACACTTAGTCAAACTATCAATCCATTGATCTGATCAATCAATCTTAGCTTGGTTTTCAAAAAAATCCTAAAACAAAGCACTGATATCATCATGTATCCATATTCAAATCATCAAAATTATGCAAAAATCCAAAAACATCCAAATCATTCAAAAATCCAAAACATGTCAAAATATCAAAAAATCTTCAAATTTCATCATTGAGTCTTGTCAGTCTTTCACCTTGTCGAACTACGTCATCTCTGAGCTTGAACGTAGGCAAGGTTGATCTTTTGATCATCCCCCGAGACAGTTAGGTCAGTCCTTTAGACGTCTGTCACATTAGCAATCTATTTGCCCATCTAGTCTACATTTAGGTCAGTCCTTCAGGTGTCCATCGCATTGGCAATCTGTTTGCCCATCTAGTCTACATTTAAGTCAGTCCTTTAGGTGTCCGTCACATTGGCAATCTGTTTTCCCATTTAGTCTACATCTTAGGTCAGTCCTCTAGGCATCCGTCGCAATAAAATGGCAATCTATTTTCCCATCTATCTCATCATCGAGTCAAGTTTGTCATCAGTCAAACTACATGGTCTCTGCATATATAACGTAGGCAAGGCTAATCTATGGATCAGCTCCCGAGACCCCTAGGATAGGTCTTTACGTTAATCTCTTTGTCATCAATCTTGAAAATACCAAAAACATTGAAAAATGTGAAAATACCAAAAATATTTGTAAAACATCTCAAAATTCCAAAAATAGCCTCAAAATATCTGAAAAACCAAAATGATGCATCCATTTCATCTCAATTTCACTCGTGATTTGTCATCACTCCTAATAAAATCAATCATCACCTTCACCCTTTGGGGAGCCAGTCAGAAGCAAGTCTAGCAGGTTCCAAAGTTAACACTCAAATCGTCAGGGTCTCGAAAGTCTAAGTCAGTAAGCAAGCAAGTTGATCAAGTCAGAATATCAATAGCTTATCACCCAATCAGTCCCATCAAAACCCTGATCACAACATGCCCTAGGATGAAGCTTTCCTGCGATGGACATAAGCATCAGGTACCCCATAGTAATTAGTCTTGGCTAGCGGTATGAAGAACATTAGCTTGTTTGGTTTGCTTTATTTTGGTCTTTTATTTAATTATCTTATTTCATGCTCATTCCAAGGACCTCTCGATGATGCCTAAACAAAATAGGTTTAGAGAGAAAGGAATGGGGCAAAGATCATTATCTTTTTTATCTGTTGTGCTTGTTGGATATTCTTATAATATAACTTGGTGAATACTTACCTTGTTAGGTCCGTCCTAGCAAGGTTTCTGTATGTCAAGTGTGAACAAGAATACAAATATCTGATTGACGAGTCAAAGTCCATCACACTAGGTACAACGCCATCCTGGTCCTTTATACCTTGATGCATCATATCTACGTGTGTTATCAAACATAAAGTAATTGGTCCTTTGAAAATCCCAACTCCTGGTAAGCGAATCATCAATCATCATCTTGTGTGGATCTTCTTTCCATTCTTCTCATTCTTCTATCTTTACTAACATTTCTACCTAAAATCGGTGTGTTGAATCAAGGTATACACTAGACTACCCATAGTTGATGACTGTCTATACATTGCCAGATCTATCTACATCAAAGAATTATCTTCATCCTTTGATCAACAAGACCACTCCTCTCACATCTTTATCACGATCTCAATCAAAAAACCATGCATTTTCGTTCGATCTCTCGAGGGGGCAATATACCAACATAATCCTTCCGCTGGGGAAATGGTGGGGCATTCTAGAAAATTCAAGAAATTTTTGACTTTGATCACAGCAGTTTATTCTTTGAATCAATGCAACAAGTACATTGCTTCAAAGAGGGGCACAATGTAGACATGGAAAATGTACAATTTCGGTTTGACACACTTGTACTTGATTATTAACAACATTTCTTCCTGAATCATACTCTCAACTTTTCATCATATTTTGTCTCTTAATTTAATGAATCATAATTCATTTAATTAAGTCTTTCTACTCCAGTGATTAAATTAATCAATTTAATTTAGTTAACCTTACATTTCTGTTTAATTAAATAATTCATTTTATTTGATTAAATCTCTAAAGTCTTCTCATTAAATTAAATAAATTAAACCTTATTTGATTTAATCTAACATATTCCTCTTTAAGTTAAATAAATCAAATCATTTATTTAATAAATCATTTCCTCTCAATTCTGATTTAAATTAATTCATCTATTTGAGTCAAAATTGTCAAAACATTTAATTCTTCATTAAAGTAATCAAATCTCTGATTAATTTAATCTCTCTCATTAAAATCCTCTAGAGAATGCAACTTGCACAATAAATCAATTATTTGATTTATTTAATTCTCCATTTTCCCTCACATAGCATCAAAAGGGAATATTCCCTTGTTTGAATTCAAAAAGTCCAAGTGGACTTGTACATTCAACAAGGCATTCACTTCTCTTACATGTCCTTGTGCATTGAGCCAAGTGGCATTTATTTCATTCATTTTTCCCTCTCACATGTCATTTCTCAAATTTGAAATTCCACGTAATGGCATTTATCATGCACATTGACCAAAATGTGCTCATTCCTCAACCATTCATATCTTGACAAGTGGCACTTGGCCATTGGATATTGAATGATCCCACATTGCTCTATTTCACTCTCTTTTCTAGTTTGGAAATCTATAAATTGGAGACTCCTCTCCTCATTCAACAACACACAACTTTGAGTAAACTTACTATGCTCAAATTCACCTTCACTTCACAGATTTCAAGCAAGGTTATTCTCTTCATTTGAGAATTAATCTTACTCATAACATCATTCAGCTTGTTCAAGGATTGGGAAAGGGTTGCTTACTACACAACAAGGTGGCACCAATCCACTATGAGATAAAGGTTTAATTATGTTTCTTATATGATTCTATTTAATTTGTTTTTCTACTCATTGGTTGCATATTTAGACATGATTAAGTATTTCATAGGGATGATAAATTTTTTGATTTAAACTAACTTTTGTGCTAACAACATGAAACTATTTGAGTTGATCTTCTTGCAGATTTTAGCATCCACACATCTATTAGCAATATTCTAGTTGTACACCATCATTATCCCATACCTCACATTGTAGCCAGGTCACCAAATGAATGCATCCATCTCATTGATGCATCGCCTCCAATAATCTAAGTCACCCAAGCTCTACTAAGTTAGTAGGTTATCCTAATGATCCACATAAGGATATCCTACCTATCGATCAACCTATTCCAATGGTCATGTGACAATGATATGTTGTCATGCCCATACATGCTATAGTGTAACATGAGCTGATAAACTAGTAGCTAACCTATACACCACCCAGTGCATATCACGATAGAGGTGTGCTAGTTTACATAGACCCCAAAAATTGACAATGACATGTATCATCATCCTATCCATGACATGGCCCTAACCAACTAGAAAAAATGTGATTGTCGATCAGAAACTCTCATTCTAGAAACGAGTCATCCACAAACCAAGGGGAGATCATCATAAGCTCCTACTTCAATCCTCAAGTCCACCTCCCCATCCTCAATGTTCAAGTCATCAAATTGGAAAATTCATTGTAGAGCCTCCTCTGTAGTGTCGATATTATATATAACACCTGCACCATCAATAGGGATCCTCATAATCCTCCATATGTTCTCTAATATAATGGTCACCTCCCTAGTCGACAATCTAAAAGAGCAAGTCTCGCTATGCCACCACTCAATGAGGGAACTGATAAAGTCCCTATAAGCACAAATATCTAGCATGAAGAGAACAGGGAACAGTCCTAAAACTCCCAGGAACTCAATTTCCATATGGCCCAAGTACACAATTCTCTACAACATTGTAGGTCAACACTCCCTTGACAAGATAAGATCAAAAAACCTATAAACATAATACCCACAATGTCAATTTATAAAAAAACTTGAAAAAGTATATAACTTTACAACTCTCTATTTTAATTGCGACCCAATAATTTATTTTTTCTAACAACGTCAATTTGAAAAAAATATAAGGGGGTGTTGCCACAATAGTGGTTTACACTTTCTGGGAGATCCTGATTTTTGTTGAAATCACATATTTTTAGAAAATATAATGATTTAAGACATGAAAAGTTCTATTCAAAGGCTTCTAATTGAAGAGGATTTGATCAAACCACCTTAGACCAAGCCCCCTTGGTTATAACCTCGTTAGTTTTAAAGAATACCTATAACAGAGTCTCCTTTACACCAATCAAAATGTTGATAAAAACCCACTTTTGATTTAACTTTTGGGGGATCAAATGAATTCACTTAAAAAAATAATAATAATAATTATGTAGTCCTTATTATAAGCTTCCAAAAAAGTATAATTTTAATTAAATTAAATTTTATTATTATATTTATTTTTTATTTCTTGTGAATGTAGGTTTTTCACTGAAAATCAAGCTCTTTGTTTTGCACATGTGGAAAAAATAGTAGACTATCAAAATAAAATTTTGAAAAATATGTTCAGGCTCGGTATTAATGTCCTTGATCCATTAAAAAAAAAAAGAATTTCGATACATATAGAAAAATTTATGTTGTATACAGTACGTCTATGTTTGAATTGTAATTGGTTTGACTTCGACACTTAATTAAGGAAAACATATTTAATAAAACACTATGAAACCAAATTCACTGGTTAGATATCATAGTTACAAATCTAAATTTTAAAAAATTAGAATTTTATCCTTCATACAAAAAAAATTATGTTGTAAATGGGGAGCATCACTGCTTAAAAATGTTGTTCACTGATAAAAACTAGTTTTCGAAGGAGATGAAAAAAAAGTGCAATCTGATTCCAAAATTTTTGAAAAATATATATCTAGAATCTATAGACAAAACTTCACAAATCACTAGTTCGCATCATCTTCAAATTCCTCATGGTTTAGCCACTATAGGAGCCCGAAAGTGAAGATTTAGTTAAAAAAATCAGTTCAATGTCAAGTTTGCCCAAAAATTGTAAACCAATATTGTGGGATCACCCAAGGATGAGAAAAGAAAATCTTAGAAAATATAATCCCTAATTTCAAAAAGAAAATATGATTGTTTTCTAAAATCCACAACAATTTAGAAATGACTAAACAAAATATTACACGCTAGTTTCATTTTTTTCAATGCCTACAATGATCAAAGGCTTTCATTATCATGTAAGATAATCTTTCATGATCAATAATTGATAGTTCTTATGGCCATGGTAAATATGTCAAGAATCTTAATTGCTTGCTATACCTTAGCTTTCATTGTAATGATAATGAGAATCTGTGATTGAGATCCCATAAGCCCTAGATGATGTTCTGAAGAGAAACTTGTCAAACATAAATGGGAAATTACACAACAAAATATGTGAAACAATAATGATTATTGATTACTGAATGAATACAATGAATGATTGAATATCCTTATGTAGACTCAAATGAACTCAACATGAGATCCCTGGCATTTGCTGGAGTTTAACTCAACATGTCATGGAGTTCTAACTGAGACATGAGTGAGATAATAGAATGCATGAATAAGTTGTCACTTAACTGATTGAAATGCATAATTAATGCAATAACACTCACAATCAAAACTAGATTACCTTTTCCTAAGTTTTCATTAAGCACTAGAGTAAATATTAATTAATTTACTCCAACACATAATAAATAAATACATCTATTAATTCCAATACTTTGTGAGCTCGAGGGAAAATTAAATGATCAACCATTTTAATTGTGTCATTCCAAATTACTTGTAATGATAGAAATCACGTAACCTATACATTTTAAAGGTGTATGATTTAGAACTAGAAAACCTATACATTTTAAATGTGTTTTACTTAGGGGTACACAAGAGCCCACCACATTGACTAATTATTGGATGGCCACATAATGCAATTCATTTTTATTTGGCCCTATTGAATCGTCAACCCTTAATTTAAGGCCAATGTATTGCAAGCTATGAAGAAACTCAAAGAGGCTCAATACAATTCACTAGACCCTAACCTACTTGCAGCCAAAGAGAATTGGCCCATCATATTTTAATCATCAAACTGTGTGTGATAGTATTTGATATGCCCTTTAGCAGTGCATGCCCACTTGAATACCCAATGTCGATGCATATGTTTCCATGCCAATTTATAAGCATAACATTTCGTATGTCACTAGAAGCAAACATAAGTCAAGAGAAATGCAACTATCGGGTCCAATACTTGTGAGGTGAAATTTCCTACATAATTAAAATATAACCTCTTCCAAAACGTAAAATGATCAATAAGATAATAATAGTTACGCCGATAGGCATACCACCTTGTACATATCAAGCTAGAGGTGGGGTAGTACGCATAGACCCCAAATAGAGACAATGACATGTATCATCATCCTATCCATGACATGGCCCTAACCAACTAGAAAAAATTATGATTGTTGATCAAGCACTATCATTCTAGAAACCAGTCATCCACGACCCAAGGGGATATCATCATAAGCTCCTACTCCAATCCTCAAGTCCATCTCCCCATCTTCAATTTCCATGTCATCATCATGGAAAATTCATTGTAGAGCGTCCTCTGTAGTGTCTATATTATAGATAACACATGCCCCATCAATAGCGATCCTCAAAATCCTCCATATGTTCTCTAATATAATGGTCACCTCCCTAGTCGACAATCTAAAAGAGCAAGTCTCGCTATGCCACCACTCAATGAGGGAAGTGATAAAGGCCCTATAAGCACAAATATCTAGCATGAAGAGAACATGGAATAGTCCTAAAACTCCCAAGAACTCAATTTCCATACGGCTCAAGTACTCACTTCTCTACAACATTGTAGGTCAACACTCCCTTGACAAGATAGGATCAAAAAACCTATAAACATAATACCACAATGTCAATTTATAAAAAACTTGAAAAATTATCTAACTTTATAACTCTCTATTTTAATTGCGACCCCACAAGTTTTTTTTTCTCACAACGTCAATTTGGCAAAAATATAAGGGGGTGTTTCCACAATAGTGGTTAACACTTTCTGGGAGATCCTTATTTTTGTTGAAATCACATATTTTTAGAAAATATAATGATTTAAGCCTTGAAAAGTTCCATTTAAAGGATTCCAAATGAAGAGGGTTTGATCAAACCACCTTAGACCAAGCCCCCTTGGATAGAACCCCGTTAGTTGTAAACCATACCTATAATGAAGTCTCCTTTACACCAATCAAAATGCTGATAAAAACCCACTTTTGATTTAACTTTTGGGGGATCAAATGAATTCATTTAAAAAAATTATTATTATTATTCTGTAGTCCTTATTATAAGCTCCCTGTAGACATGGAAAATGTACAATTTTGTTTTGGCACACTTGATCCTGTTTACTAACAACATTTTCTCCTGAATCTTACTCTTAGCATTTCATCATAATTCTGTCTCCTAATCTAATGAATCATTATTCATTTAATTAGGTATTCCTCCTCCAGTGGTTAAATTAATCAATTAATTTAATTAACCTTACATTTCTGTTTAATTAAATAAATCATTTCATTTGATTAATATCCCTAAAGTCCTCTTATTAAAATAAATAAATTAAACCTTATTTGATTCAATCTAACATATTCTTCCTTAGTTAAATAAATCAAATCATTTATTTAATAAATCATTTCCTCTCAATTCTGATTTAAATGAATTCATCTATTTGAGTCATAATTGTCAAATCATCTAATTTTTCATTAAATTAATCAAAACCTTGATTAAGTCAATCCTTCTAACTAAAATCCTCTAGAGAATGCAAGTTGCACAATAAATCAATTACTTTAATTTATTTAATTCTCTATTTTTTCTCACATGGCATCAAAAGAGAATATTCCCTAATTTGTATTCAAAAAGGCCAAGTGGACTTGGTCCTTCCAACAAGGCATTTAAGACCTCTTACATGTCCTTGGCCTTGAGCCAAGTGACATTAACTTCATTTCCCTTCCCTCTTCAACAAGTCATTTCACAAATTCAAATTCAAACTAAATGCATTTATGGGCACTTTGATCAAAACTTGCACAACCATCAACCATTCACATGGTGACAAGTGGCATTCAACCATTGGATTTAAAGTTAGTTCCACATTGCTCAAATCTTTCTTTCTCTTCTAAATTGAAATCTATAAATTGGAGACTTCTCTCCTCATTATTCACCCACAATTACATGCAAAGTTACTCTCTTCACATTGAGAGCTAATTTTGTCCATTTCCACTCAACCATTCATCATTTTCACAATTTGTAGCAAGGTTATGCTCAAATCTCTTTGGGAGATTTGACCATTCCACAATCACTCACATTGCAACTTAGGAGTTGGGAAAGGGCCAATTTCAAGATTCAATTGGCACCAATTCCCCCATGGGATCACCATTTTACTTGCTTAATTAGGATTAGCTCTCATTTATTTAAGTTTTGTTCTTCATTTCTTCCTAGTTTATGTTTAGTAGATGGATTTCATGGGGAATCTCTCATGCTTGCATTTTATCTAACAATTTGACTTGTTTGTTGTTCTTGTGCATCTGCAGGTTTAGGGGTTCACATTTTGGCACTAGAAGAAGGGCAGCATCTCGAGTTCTAATCATGTTTTTTTCTAAATTCCATTTTTTTTCCTTTTTTGTAGGTCACAGGAAACTGTGCCACTTAAATGGTTCCGCAGTGCTATGTTGCGCCACTTCCAAAGGTGCGGCGCCATACTATACCGCCTTCAGAGATGCGGTGCTACACTGAACCACATAAAATTTCCAAACTGTGCCACTCTGCTTTCCCGCCTGTTAAAATTTTAAAATCTCTAAGCATGCCACATAGGTTTGTAGCGCGATATCACACTGCTTTTAGAAACGCGGCTCCATATTGCACCACTCAACTCCCAAACTGCGTCACCCTATCTCCCGCCTCAAAAATTTTAAAATTCCAAACCTAGCCGCTTCACAAACTGCGATGCTTAACCATATTGCACCACACCTACAGTCTTCGTGCCTGTAGAGCACCACTCATATTCAAACGTGTGATGCTATATAGCACCGCTTTTGTCCAAACTGTGCCACTTTTACAAACTATGCCATGAAAAAATAGTCAGGTTTGAAATTGGACATGTACTTTTTCATTTTTTGATTTTCTAATTCTTGACCTTGTTTGTTGTCTTTGTGCTCTCTAGTTTTCTGTCATTTTGCAGGTTGGAGTAAGGAAATAAGCAAGGTAGAAGGTTCATCATGGCATCATGTTCATTTATGCACAAAGTGTTTTTAAACACTAAATTGTTGTTCAACACTCTTTAAGGATTTTTAAAATTCTGTTTGAAAGAAAATTGTCAATTTTATTTGCCTTAGAAACAACTAAATTTCTTTTGGGTTTTAAAATGAACAATCAAATTTCTTTTCCAAAGTTGCAAAAAAGGCTAAAAAGAACCTTAGGAACAACATACTAGATTTTGTTTGAGGGTTTAAAAAATTGAACAAGGCAATCTCACATTTCCTTTGGTGCTTAAAAAGAACTCATTATTGCTTTGAGGGATTTAAAATGAACATGTGTTTTTTGTGCCTTGTAATTTTTTTTGCAAAGTAGTGTCATTTAAAAAGGTGTATGCGCTTCTCTCGCGCTTCACGGTGATCTTGAGAATCAAAATTCTTTTTGGTGACACTCATTTGCATAAAATATTGCCTCCACATTTCATTTTTGGATTAAAATTGAACAAAATATGCGGGTGTGAGCACGGTATATTGCGAGTGTTCGCCCTTTGTTTTTAAACAAATGTTGATTGAACTACCGGATATGCTAGCTTGCTATTGTTTATCTTAGTGGGCCTGCCTTGTGGGAAAAAGTAATTACCCAAGGGAACGACCCAACTGAGAACACGCTAAAGCCAAGCGACTTCCAATCGGTATATAAGTGTGGATTCTTGAGGAAAGTTCAAGAATCACGAGGATTATTCTGACGAGAAGGGCAGCAATGGTCTCTCACCGTACTGGATAGTCCCCCATGAACGGAATGCCTGAATTAAAACCCTTTGTTTAGAAAAGGCCAAATCCTTATCAATTTTGTTGGTGCAAAAGGTCATGTCCTTTGAAGTTTCCCCACATTATACATGCGGTTTTGTTGTAGTGATGGAAAGTATGCCATGGGAGATTCATGGGTACTAGTGCTTAGCTAACTTGAGAAGTGTGTGTCATGGAGGGGAGCTAGTGTGGTCAAGCATTTAGCCATCCACACAAAATATGCATAGCTAGATTCGTCCAAGTGGGAACCCAACAAAATATTGTCGCATCATCATAGGGTTTTAAAATGTGCTTGGAAGTGAAAAATACATTGCTTGGTCCTCAAAAAATTTGAAAACAAACATACAAAAAGAACTTTGAATTTGAAAACCCCTTGGAGGAAACAAATACCTTTTGACGAATTTAAGTACTCTTGCTTTCCCTAGGGATCATATCCTTAGAGGTTTCCAAGTGCTTGGATTCTATCATCATTTATTTTCAATAAGGTTAAACATAGGAAACTTTTTCCCTATTTTCCTTGATTTCCACATAATGGACCTTGTGGGATGAAAAATAAAGTGGGACATTAGACATACAGTTTGAAACATAAGCAAAGCAAGTGACTTTGGTAAAAAGAATTCATTAAGCCAAGATAAAAGACAAATTGAGCCTCATATGTGTTGTTCCAAATGATTTCCTGAAAGGTCAAGATCCCAAAACCAAGGTTCAAAAGGATAAGTCTAAAAGCCCATGAACAATGTCTTGAAATGATCCTTGAAGTCAAAGAAAGACTAGTATACAACTTCTATAAGAAGGCTTCAAGTAATAATCCAACTTTGTATGCATTCTACTATCAACAAAATCCCGAAATTTTTGAAAGGTTTTCTTTCCTCACATAGGAAGTCTAGCATGTTCTTCAACACCGAGGTTTTGTAAAAGGAGTCATATCTAGGTCAAGGTCCCAGATCAAAGTTGTCATCCTCATCTGTCTCTCCATCAATCAAATCTCATCCCATCAACAAAATTTTTGAGAACTTTAGAAAAATCACTTAGGCTAAACTTAAGGGCTGAACTAACATCACTCTATCTTGGCTTAACACACTTAGCCAAAATAGTCAAATCTCTTGAGCAAATTTGCCTCTAGGATAACACAACTTTGTGAGGTTTACTAGTTCACAATCCCCTTGGTTGGCTTAAAAAACTTAGCCAATTCATTCTCTTGTGCAAGTTTTCCTAGGATAACACAACTTCCTAGGTACTACAACTTCACTACAATCTTGTTTGACTTAATACACCTAGTCAAACCATCACAATCAATCTAAGTCCTAATAGTTTAGCATAACCCTTCAAGAGTTCTTCAAAAGGTTTCACTCGCTCACTTCATCCATTTATCCCATCATCATTACCACCATCTTTGATCTTTGACTTCCCTAGTTCTTCTCTTTTGAGCGTACAAGTTTAGGATCAAACTATCCCTATTTTTTATGGTCCAAACAAGATCACAATACAGGAAGAACATGGAAAATATCAGCGAAATATCAACTTCCATTAACATGATTCAAGTAACCTTCGAAATAAACCTTGCGGGATCAAGAAATCCCCCAAGTAGCTCTCCCTTACCATCACAAAATCCTCAAGAGGAGAGTTATGAAGAGGACATCACAAATGAAGACATGGGGATGACACAATCTGAAATGATGAAAATGTTCAAAATATAGAGAACCATAAAATTGCCAGTGCCATGTTCAAATACTTAAACACATTAGTGGAAGGAGGGGTCCAGTTCCCTTCCAACCTTGATGCAAGCACTAGCATGGACATACCTCCTACAAACGCATCCCCAATGTCAAATGTCAATCAATAAATGCCTCAAACCACCTTGGCCATCACACCAACCTCGCCGAATGTAAACAAGGGGAGTGCCATGTTTCGAGAGTTACAAAAGCATCACATTGTGACCAACAAAGAAGTGGCTAGCAACACTGCACTGGATGATTCTATCCTGGTAAATCCATCACACGCATACGTCCCACTCACCTTTCATAATTCCACCGGTTCATCTTCATTCCATGCTACACCAACCTGTCAATCAAACATACAAACTTCTCTACCACAAGGAGAAGTTGGTTTGTTTGGAACAACAGGAGTTGTCGATCCTTTTTCTTTCCAGAGTAGCATATCATCTCTTCCCCCATTTCCATTCACATCCACGTCACCTCTCGAATTGGGTTTTCCTCCCCTACCCATCGATAGTTTCTCATATCTGGGCGATTTCAACATCACATCGAATTCTCTCTTTTTGCCCATAGCATCACAACAACAAATCGTGACCATTCAAACCATCATGAGAAATAGATCAACCAGTCCTCAAATCTCACAAAGCATACCTTCTCAAGGACTGAGCATCTCAACCACACCTCCAACAACCCAAATCCCAACCACCACCATAACCCTTTCACCTGTCACAATGGTTGGCATCATTCTCGTTCCACCACCAATCCCACCAAAAGCTAACGTAGAAAATTCATTCATCACCCTAATCCACCATCCAAAAGGCCAACCAACAAAGGGTACTCAAACAAAAGCAACAAGCTCAAGCACAAGCGCAAGCACAAGCTCAAGTGCAAGCACAAGCACAAGCTCAAGCACAAGCACAAGCACAAGCCCAGCAATAGGTGCAAGCACAATACCAAGCGCAACTGCAAGCATACCAACAAGCCCTGCAAGACTTTCAGGCACAACAACAATCCAAACAACAAGCTTTGTTGGCACAAAAGCAACTTGACCAACAACAAGCTTTGTTGGCGCAACAGTAGCTAGACCAACAACAAGCTTTGTTAACGCAACAACAACTTGACCAACATCAGGCTTTATGGGAACAACAATAGATGGACCAGCAACCAGCGTTGTTGGAACGACAGCAACAAGATCAACAACATGCATTTTTGGCACAAATACAGGCATACCAGCAAGCCTTGAATGCATAATAGAGCTTGCAGAAAACTCCCACTAGTACTCCTCCCACCAATCAAACACCTCAAACACCTCAAAACACGTTCATTCCACCTCTCGATCCAAACAAAGATGTCGCAACACAAATCAAACTGCTCTCACAGCAAGTGTTGTACTTACAAGTAGTAAAAACAACAAGAACACCAAGCAACTTGTGCCCTTATCCTTTCGATAGAAGCCTCGCCATGGTACCATTCCCAAAGGGATTCGAGATCCCCAAACTTGACAAGTATAATGGAACAGGTAACCCTGAAAACCACGTCAGGGAATTTCAGGTGCATTGCATGGAGGTTGCATATGATGACACGTATTTAATGCAACACTTCCCCTGAAGTCTGACTAGTCCAGCCATGGAATGGTTTTCTCGCCTACCCATGGGCATTAAAACATTTGAGGAAATTGTGGAATCATTCCTTAAAAATTATGCTTTCAACATGGGTGCGGATGTTAGTTTGGAAGAACTATCAACGCTCAAACAAAGAAAAGGAGAGCTATTCGCATCCTTCTTGCAAAGATGGCAATCCAAGGCCAATCAGAGCAAGTGGACCATACCAGAAGAACAACAAGTTTGCACCATCATATCCAATCTAGATGAAAACTTGGCGTTCTACTTGAAAATGCAATGCATCACATCATATGATCAACTGATCCCAAAGGCGCTCAACATCTAAAGAGCCCTTACTGTGCGAGGAGGCGCATCAACATTCACTCCACCATAGGATAACCACCCGTCGAACAATTATAATGATAAACCTCAGACATGGTCGAGGAACAAAAATATCACAAAGGACGACGTGGTTAATGCTAAAGTGGTCATCAGTGCCCCTCTTCAGAACATCTAGACCCATCATCAATTGCAAAATCATAATCGCAACAATGTGCAAACTAATGTGGTCATAGCACAGCAACAACCACTTCCCACCAACCAAATCAACAATCTAAACAACCAAGGACGACCACCTCCCAGAGGCAAATACCCTCCCAAGTGGAAATTCAAGGCTCTGGGAGAACCAATTGAGTCCACAATGAAAAAATTGGTCAAAGAAAACCTAATCAAAGTCTCTAACTCCGAGCAATATGCAAAACCCATGACCAAACCACCATGGTACAATGAAAACCTCCTTTGTGATTTTCACAAAGTTAAGGGACATACCATCACAAATTGCATGAGACTAAAAAGTATCATCCAAGACCTCATCGAGGATAAGATCATCAACGTTGAACAACCAGCCGGTAAAAGACCTGAACATATACATAAATCCGATGTCGAACCACAATCAAGGAAACAGTCAAGGGAAAAATAAAGGCAAGAAAAAATATGCTAGTGCTAATCTAGTGTATGAGGAGATAGTCGGATGTGTCAATGAAATGGTCACGGTCATTAATGTCAAAGGAGCCAAAAATGACTGTGGAGTCACCACACGGGGCGGAAAGGTCACCATTGCAGGGGCACCAACTAAGACCCCCATTTGTAATACAAAATCCATCCCCTATGACTACAATGTCATTGACTAGCTAAAGAGAACCCTCGCCCAAATCTCCATCATGGAACTATTGAAAATTTCTACCGCCCATAGGAAGATCCTTGATGAATCATTAGTTGTGTCCACCATCTCCACCACCCTTGACACAGAGCAATTTCAGGCTATGGTTGGTAACATCATTACCCCAAATCTCCTTACATTCTCTGACCAAGATTCCCCCCTGCAGCCATCTCATAACCGCGCACTTCATCTTCAAGCGCTAGTCCATAAAAATAAATTTAAAAGAGTCCTAGTGGATGGAGGTGCAGGCCTTAACATTTTATCTCTCAAACTTATAAAGAAATTGGGATTCACCGAGGATTCCATTAACAAGAATAAGAGAATCACAATAAGGGCGTATGATGATCAAGAAAAAGTGTCTCAAGGCACTATCAAAATCCCCATCCAAGTGGGACCAGCAACCATGGAGACTACCTATAAGTTCCTCGACCTCGACTTGCCATACAACATCCTCTTAGGATGTCCATGGATCCATGGAATGAAAGCAGTTGCCTCGACATATCACCAATGTATCAAGTTCTCACACCAAAACGAGGGCGTCACTGTATATGGGGATCCTGAACCCTTTGCCTACTGCAAAAACTTGGAAGCCAAGTTTTATAAAATTCCCCAGGTACCAAAAAATTATGAAGGCCCATCCACTTCATTCATTGACCCAACCAACCTCCCTTCCACCTCTACAACAGAGACACCCGCCATCCCTGACATATCCGACATCAAGAACATGATCCAGGACAATAGATGTGGTCACTACAAAATGAAAAATAATGCATTTTTTGTAGGAGAGTTACCACAATATCCTAGGTCACATGGGCAACCTCGATCAACTAAAACACCCATCCGCACTGTTAGGGCACATCCTTCTGGATTCTGCCATTGGGGAGATCTACATCAAGAAAGTGTTGGCGAAGAAGATATTGCAAGCTCAATATACTATGATGCAGAACCCACACCCACCTTACCGATGGAGGAAACCAATAGAGGGTTACAAATGATGCATGGTATGGGCTATAACAGGAATGAAAGCCTTGCAAGGAATAGTGATGGATGTGTGGAATCCATCATTGTAGAAAGAAGAATGTAGAACCTTGGCCTCGGCTATACTCCTCCAAGTATAACCGTGCGTGGCATAGGTACTCCCAGTAGGGCAGTTAGGTCCTCTCCTCAAGTCTCGGCAACCAACCTTAGATTACCCGTATCCATAGGCCTACCTCTTGACAATTTCACATTTGACTTAACTGAGGTTTGTAGTAGCAGTGATGATGATGACACCATAGCAGGCCTTCCCAGGCTCTTTGAGGATTCCACCCTACTAATGATTAGTGCCTCCCCAGCCGATTCAAACCAACAAACCCACCAAATCACTTTAGTGTACCCTGAACTCATTGATCATGACCAACAAGGACCGCCAATTCTATACTCATTCAAAAATCATGAGGCACTCTTAGAATTCATGGGACTAAGGGATATAGTTCTGTGTGGGGATCACAAGGTAGGCTTCAACATCACATTAGACACCTAGGCATATTATGGGGAGGCGATTGATTCCTTCAGTCACAAAAGAAAAATATCGAGAATAAGCTCGAAGTTATTGAGTGAAAACTACACTGTGGCACTCTTTAACCACAAAACAGTAAAAATAAAGGATGCATCCAATGGTGAAAACATCTCTGAGGCACTGAAGGATGAAGGATTCAATCTCCCCCCTACTACTCTACATCAAGAAAAATCAGCAGTCCTGGAAGAGCAGTGTAATCCTGTTAACTTGGGAACAGTGACAGAACCACAAATCATTTTCTATGTCGAGTCTCTCCTAACAAAGGAACAAGAACTGCTAGCAGAATTCCTGAAAGAAAGGAAGGTAAAATTTGCATGGACCTATGCTGACATGCCAGGTCTGGATCCTGAAGTGGTGGTTCATCATTTGGTTGTTTACCTTGGAGCGAAACCAGTAAGACAAAAGTTGAGAAAAATGCATCCCCAAATAGCCTTGCTAGTCAAGGTAGAATTACATAAGCTTCTGGATGTTGGCTTCATATGCATGATTGACTATCCAGAGTGGGTATCTAATCTTGTACCAGTCTCAAAATCAAATGGGGGCATCTGCATCTGCACAGACTTCAGAGACATCAACAAAGCATGTCCGAAGGATGATTTTCCACTACCTAACATCGATATGATAGTGGACATGAGAGCCAGACATGAGATGCTATCCCTGATGGATGGTTTCTCAGGGTACAATCAAATAAAGATCGCAAAAGAAGACCAGCATAAGATGGCCTTTACATGTCCTTGGGGCACCTACTGCTGGAATGTGATGCCATTTGGGTTAAAGAATGCAGGAGCTAGATACCAAAGAGCCATGACACTGATCTTCCATGACATGATCCATAAAAATAGTCAAAGATTATGTGGATGACATATTGGCTAAATCAAAGAAGAGGAAGGACCACATAGGAACTTTAAATGCAATTTTTGACAGACTAGAAAAATACAAGGTCAGGATCAACCCAAAGAAATGTGTCTTTGGGGTAAAATCAGGAAAGCTACTAGGGTACATAGTTTCAATGAGAGGGATAGAGGTGGATCCTGCAAAGGTAAAAGTGATCCTTGATATGGGATCACCAAGAACACTAAAGCAACTCAAAGGATTACAAGGATGACTCCAGTCCATTCGAAGATTCATAGCACAACTGGCAGATAAGCAGATTGCCTATTCACATCTACTCCACAAGGGAGTAGCATTCAGGTGGGATGACAAGTGCGAATAGGAATTCAACAAAATCAAAGAATATCTACTTACACCACTTGTATTGATGCCACCCATCATAGGGAAACCATTGATTCTATACATCTCAGCAACGACAGCTGCCCTTGGTGCCCTTTTAGCCCAACATGATGAAAAGGGAACCGAGCGGGCAATTTACTATATCAACAGAACAATGGTAGGGCATGAGCTCAATTACACATCAATAGAAAAATCTTGCCTGGCAGTGGTGTTTATAGCCTAGAAATTTAGAAATTACATGCTAGCTCATCAAATTAAGCTAATTGCCAAGATAGACCCCCTCAAGTATCTATTGTCAAAAGCAATGCTTACAGGCAGAATTGCTAAATGGGTTATGATACTATCTAAGCATGATATTGAGTATGTAGAGTGAAAGGCAATAAAAGGACAAGTAATTGTGGATCAACTAGTAGAAGCTCCCCTCTACACAGAAAACCCACTCATATCAGAATTTCTAGATGAGTCCATCTTTAATCTCAGCATAGCTGATCACTGGAAACCATATTTTGATGATTCACACACACAACATGGATCAGGAGCCGGTGTGTTCTTCATCACCCCCCAAGGGGATTGTATACCAAAATCCTACAAGTTAGCATTCCCCTGTACAAACAACATTGCAGAGTATGAGGCTTTAACCATAGGTCTCAAAATTGCAGCACAGTGGCAAATCATGGCATTAAAGGTCTATGGAGATTCACAACTTATCATCAACCAAGTCAACGGTGAATACCAAACTAAGGATGATAAGCTTGCACCATACAAGAAGGTGGTAGAGAGCCTCAAGGAATCATTTATTGATATCACCTTTAAGTAGATACCGAGGGCAAACAACAGAGCAGCTGACGCAATGGCAACGATTAGATCCTTGCTAGATATCCCTCGCAATGTTTCAAAACATGAATTTTTGGTAGAGCAGCTTCTCGTACCCACTTTCAAGGTACTAGAGTCAGAATACGCATGTGAAATAGTTGGTCCCAGTGATCTTTAGTACCATGACATCTACACCTATCTAAGATTAGGACTCTTCTCAGCCGACATTACCCAAAACCTCAAAAGGACCTTTGTCAAGCGATCCTTACATTTTGTAATCCTAGGAAAAACTATTTTTTGTAGGAGAATTGATGGAACCCTATTACGTTGCTTAAAACCTGAGGAAGCCCTCACTGCTTTAACTGAGGTACACAATGGCACTTGAGGTTCACACTCGAGTGGTATGACCTTGGCTAAGAAGTTGTTGAGAATCGGGTACTATTGGCCAACAATGGAAAGAGAGGCACACAACTTTATTAGAAGGTGTCTACAATGCCAGCAGCATGGAGACCTCATTCATGCACTAGCTCAAGAATTATGCCCTATTATTACACCTTGGCTCTCTTCCCAATGGGGGCTCAATCTCATAGGTAAAATCTCACCCACCTCATCCAACGGCCACGAGTTCATTATCACCGCCACCGAATATTTCACAAAGTGGGTTGAGGCAATCCCCATGACCTACATCATTGGAAAACAGATATCCAAGTTCATCCTGAACTACCTCATTTGTCGATATGGCATCCCTCAATCCATTATCTCGGATAACGGGACACCTTTCAAGATCAGGATGTCTGTGACTTGTGTGAAAAATTCAAAATCCAACACAACTTTTCCACCCCATATTACCCACAAGGCAATGGTCAAGCAGAGGCTACCAACAAAACCATTCTAAAGATCCTTAAGAAAATAGTCAATGAATCTGGTCATGACTAGCATTTGTAGTTAAATCCCACCTTATGGGCCTACCGCACCAGCATCTGCATGCCAACAGGTGCCACCCCATTTTCCCTGGTTTACGGATCATAAGCCATCCTCCCTATCGAGATCGAGCTTCTGTCACTGAGGATATCATTGCAAAACCTCATCACAGGTGAGGAATAGAGGGTTACAAGACTAAATGAGCTGGAGTTACTAGATGAAAGATGCATGGACGCCCTAAATCATCTACAAGTCTACCAAAATCACCTAAAATGGAGCTACAACAAAAAGATTAGGCAACAAACCTTCCAAGTCGGTGACCTTGTGTTAAAAGAGAACCAAAAGAATGTACCAAACCCAGATAGCAAAGGAAAATTTAAACCCAACTGGCTTGGACCTTTCATCATCACCACAAGCTATAAATCAGGGGCATATCAGTTGTCAACACCAGAGGGTGAGCCTCTGCAGGAGCCCATGAATAGTTGTCATCTCCAAAAGTTTTATGCCTAAAAATTGTGAGGTATAGAACCAAAAAATACAAAAAAATCAAAAAAAGTCCTAAAAAAATGGTTACCTTAATGAAAACCTAGCAAACAGGCGTCTTGGTGGCAACAAAAAAAATAAAAATGCAAAAGTCCAAAAAACTCGGAATAAGCATTGAAAACAGTAGAGAAAAAATCATCCTCTAGTGAAAACCACTTTGGTGGCACTTTGGACAAGTACCTTGGTGAAAACCTGGCAAACAGGTGCCAAGTGTAAATAAAGCACTCCCCATCCACCAAGATTTGCATGACTCACTCGTACCTTCCATCACATTTCATTAATCATCCATACACACACCCGCTCGCATCCATACCATAGCTTGAGTTGATGTCCATATCATATTCCACCATAGTACTACTTGGCATATTCCTAAGGAAAGTTTGTCTTGCCTTCACCGAAGTAGTCTATCGCTTGAAGGTTGGGGGCATGTTCCTATACCTGCATCGGATCGGATTCATGTATATTCTCATGATCTTCCTAAGCATCAAAAAATCCAAAAACATTCAGAAAATCCATCTCGAAAATCAAAAACATCAAAATCATCAAAAAACTCAAAACATGTCAAAATATCAGAAAATCTTCAACAAATTCATCATTGGGTCTTGTTAGTCTTTCACCTTGTCTGAACTACGTCATCTCTAAGCTTGAACATAGGCAAGGTTGATATTCGATCATCTCCCGAGACAGTTAGGGTTAGTCCTTAGGCATCCGTCGCATTGGAAATCCGTTTGCCCATTCATTTTACATTTAGGTCAGTCCTTTAGGCGTCTGTCGCATTGGCAATCTATTTTCCCTTTCATTTTACATTTAGGTCAGTCCTTTAGGCATCCGTCATATTGGCAATCCGTTTGCCCATATATCTCATCATTAAGTCAAGTCTGGCATCAGTCAAACTACATGGTCTCTGCGTGTATAACGTAGGCAAGGCTAATCTATGGATCAGCTCTCGAGACCCCTAAGATAGGTCTTTAAGTTAGTCTCTCCATCATAAATCTTGAAAATACCAAAAACATTTGTAAAACATCTCAAAATTCCAAAAACAGCCTCAAAATATTTGAAAATCCAAAATGGTGCACCCATCTCATCTCGCTTTCACCTGTGATTAGTCATCATTCCGAATAAAATCAATCATCACCTTCACCCTTTGGCAAGTCAGTCAAAAGTGACTCTAGCAGGTTCAAAAGTGAACATCTAATTGTCAAAGTCTTCAAAGTCTAAGTCAGTAAGCAAGCAAGTTGATCAACTCAGAATATCGGTAACTTATCATCCAAATCAGTCTCATCAAAACCTTGATCACAACATGTCCTAGGATGAAGCTTTCCTGTGATGGACATAAGCATCAAGTATCCCACACTATTTAGTCTTGGCTAACGGTATGAAGAACATTAGATTGTTTGGTTTTCTTTATTTGGTCTTTTATTGACTTATCTCATTTTGTGCGCATTCCAAGGACCTCTCGATGATGCCTAAACAAATTAGGTTTAGAGACAAAGGAATAGGGGCAATGATTATTATCTTTTTTATCTGTTGTGCTTGTTGGATACTCTTGTAAAATAACTTAGTCATGCGTGCTTTGTTTGGTTTGTAGGGAGGGTGTTTTAGGTATCTTGTTGACCACATAGGAAAGCAAGCTTTCCTATGTTTTGGTTCGAGATGTTTAGAATATCTAAACTACATTGTGAATAAGGTTATCTATGCTAAGTGAGAATAGGGATACTCCTATCTAATTGCCAAGTCAAAATCCATCACACTAGGTACAACGCCATCCTAGTCCTTTATACCTTGATGCATCGTACCTATGTGTGTTATCAAACATAATGAAATTGGTCCCTTGGAAAATCCCAACTCCTGCAAAAGCAAAATCACCATCATCCTAACTCATTGATTCTAAATTCTTCTATCCACACTAACATGGTATCATGACAGTAATCAAAACATCGCCAATGCATACACCCTGCATCCACACGATCATTAGCTTAAAAAACACATTGCATCATATCATTATCTTAAGTTATGAAGAATACTATAAATTTGTTATTCTAAGCATCTTAAGAAAGCATTACATCATGATTAGCATCCATTACCATTTGCATCCATTCACACCATCATTAACATACATTACATCCATAAGATCATCATTAAAAACATGAAAAATATACAAAAAGAAATGCATCCATTAGAAACATACATCACATCACATGAACATAAGAAATAGGAACATCTCATAACATCACATCAAATTAGAATGCATCCATACATATCATAAAGGGTGAATCATCTCATATATATCATTAAAAAATACACTGTTATGATACAAATCGGATCAAGTGTACATCGGAACACATGGTACAATAGGGGCAACAATATAGCCCATAGGATCAAAAATGCAAAACTGTCTGTAATCAAAAGGGCTAGCCCTGCTGGCTGCTACCCTCCCCCACCTGCTTGTCACCGTGATCCTCTGACGACCGCATCCCTGTCTATTGGGAGAAGTCTGGCACTCTGCCTGCTGATGGCACTACCTGTCGGTAATGCTGCCGATAGTACTCGGCCTCTCTAACAGCCTCTCTATATTCCCTAATATCAACTAATCGGCCCCGGAATGTGGAGGTTGTGTTCTCTAGCTATCTTCGCCGACCCATCTCTTGATCCCTCTCGAATCACACTTGATCTCTCTCAATAGTAACTGCAATAACCTACTGATGTGTCTGATCTCTCTCTATGGTCAAGACTTGTACCTGGCCCTTCAGCTGTTGAATCAATGCATCCCGAGGATCTGGCTATCCCGCTAGCTATGCTGTTGGTTGATGTTGTGGTACCACTTGGGGCTGCCCATCCTGTCCTACTGGCTGTTGTGTCGGGTCTCTTGGAGGTGACTGTTGAGGAGGTGGTACACCTCCCCGACCTCTACCTGTTGCCCTACCCTTGGCCCTTCGACGTGGGATCACTGCTCTGAGAACTGTCAATCTCAATGGAGGTTAGAACCATGCCCTATATGCTGGAGTGACCCCTGCATCTGATGGCCCCTGATCATATGGCCATGGCCAGGCCACTAACTATTTGAATGAGGACACTGCCTTGGCTACTGGAATAGGTTGCCCCCATGTTGTCTCCTTTGGGGTACGGGTGAAGAGTGCCATATACTAATCATCGGGCCTGTCCTACATCTCGTCAAACTACTTGGCTACCCTATCAGGAAGGTACCTCTCTACCATAGTGTGCTCTCGGCCCTGCATATACCTGTCCTGATGAGCAAAGAAAAGTTGTTGTACATCATCATACCATGGGTCTATGCCCATCCACGGCCTCCAGATAAACTCTATCATCTCATCCAAAACCCATCGCCAGTAAGCCACACCAACCATACCCATATGGGTAAAGTGGATCTCTGCCCCACCGTACCACCACACAACGCGATCATCAATATCTATAATAACTGGTGTCACAACTGGGCAAAGCACTAGGATCCGCTCCCATGCCCAAATGTGTAGAAGGGTAACTCTGTCCCCAAGAGCCCGACTATCCAGGTAAGCAAACTCGTGCAAATCTCTATACAAAGAGGCCAGCAATACTGGTCCCTAGGAAAAACACTCTCGACAAACGCACATCCACTACCAAGCCAATCCCCAACCTGGACTAAAATATTCTCCACGCCGATCAGGAGCTACAAGACCAGAAATAATGGCAGACATAATCAACTTATAGGTAGGAGCCCTACCCCGATACCACTCCAAGTCTATATGACCTTTGCAAAGGATAAGCTCGTCAACGCCCATAACATCAAAGCAGGCATCCCTACCCTCCTCCAGATCGTAGATCACTCGGGCTCCATGGATGGGTAATCGGAGGATATGCCAGACATCCTCAAGGGTAATGGTGGCCTCGCCAGTAGGAAGATGAAAGGATGACATCTTTTTGTGCCACCACTCAGCTAGGGCAATCATCATACCCAAATGTGCCCGAACATGAGGGACATATGCAACGTGACATAGCCCGAGAATCCCAAGCTGCTCTTGGAGATACACATGCATACCTTGTAATCTCTCGAGTACTGGCCACCGGTACTACCTCGAATGAAGTACCTCATGACTCTCCTGCACAAGGAAAGGTGTCACATTAGTTTCCCTAAAGAAAATCTGCTACCCATATCATATTTCGATTTTAGAACAACAAAAGTTGCATAGTTCTCAAAAGCAACGCAGTTTGTAATGTTCCAAACTGCGTCGTGTGGTAGAATTTGGCACCCCCTTTTGTCAAACTGTGCCACGCGGTGCTACTTGTGCACGTGGCCGGGTTTGGAGCCAAAACCCTAGTTCCCTAAACGGCACCGCATGGTGCTCTATGCATAAGCGATTCTATATCGGACCGCACGGCCCCAACTTAGCAGTTTCTGTGGCACTATATAGCACCGCGCCATCTCAACCTAACCTAAACCCTATTTAATGTATGAATAATGAGAAAATTGAAAGTTGGATAGGTGTACATACCACGGGCCCCACAGCAACTTGTCGTTGATGCACTCATACCCACTCTGACACGTGCCTGGGAAATTTTTGTTGTGCCATCTCGACCAAGACTCAGAGCTCAAGGTGTCAATTTTTCAAAGGTTTAAGATTGAAAATGTATTGAAAGTGACCTCTCAAAGTCTATTTAAGCCTGAAAATAAGGGTTTTTTGACCTAATTTGACCTTCCAACTAGGGTTTTGGTCCCCCGATCCCATTTTCATCCAACTGAGGCCCATTCTGCATCCTTTCTAGCATTTTAATACATTTTTTGGGTATTCTGGGGCATTTCTGGCTTGTTCGGCACTTTATCCACCTTTTTTGCGAGATCATCCAAAAAATCAAAATTTTTGTTCGATCTCTCAAGGGGGCACTATCTAGCAATATCCTTCCGTAGGGGAAGTAGTGGGGCATCTGAAAAAATCAAGACAATTCTGAACTTTTGATCATAGCAGTTTATTCTTTGAATCAATGCAACAAGTACATTGCTTCAAAGAGGGGCAAAATGTAGACATGGAAAATGTGCAATTTCATTTTGGCACACTTGATCCCGCTTACTAACAACATTTCTTCCTGAATCATACTCTCAACATTTCATCATAATTATCTCTCCTAATCTAATGAATCATTATTCATTTAATTAGGTATTCCTCCTCCAGTGGTTAAATTAATCAATTAATTTAATTAACCTTACATTTCTGTTTAATTAAATAAATCATTTTATTTGATTAAAATCCCTAAAGTCCTCTTATTAAATTAAACCTTATTTGATTTAATCTAACATATCCCTCCTTAGTTAAATAAATCAAATCATTTATTTAATAAATCATTTCCTCTCAATTCTAATTTAAATTAATTCATCTATTTGAGTCAAAATTGTCAAATCATCTAATTCTTCATTAAATTAATCAAAACCTTGATTAAGTCAATCCCTCTCACTAAATTCTTATAGAGAATGCAAGTTGCACAATAAATCAATTACTTTAATTTATTTAATTCTCTATTTTTTCTCACATGGCATCAAAAGGGAATATTCTCTCATTTGAATTCAAAAAGGCCAAGTGGACTTGGTCCTTCCAACAAGGCATTTAAGGCCTCTTACATGTCCTTGGCCTTGAGCCAAGTGACATTAACTTCATTTCCCTTCCCTCTTCAACAAGTCATTTCACAAATTCAAATTCAAACTAAATGCATTTATGGGCACTTTGATCAAAACTTGCACAACCATCAACCATTCACATGGTGACAAGTGGCATTCAACCATTATATTGAAAGTTAGTCCCACATTGCTCAAATCTTTCTTTCTCTTCTAAATTGAAATCTATAAATTGGAGACTTCTCTCCTCGTTATTCATCCACAATTACATACAAAGTTACTCTCTTCACATTGAAAGCTAATTTTGTCCATTTCCACTCAACCATTCATCATTTTCACAATTTGTGGCAATGTTATGCTCAAATCTCTTTGGGAGATTTGACCATTCCACAATCACTCACATTGCAACTTAGGAGTTGGGAAAGGGCCAATTTCAAAATTCAATTGGCACCAATTCCCCCATGGGATCACTATTTTACTTGCTTAATTAGGATTAGCTCTCATTTATTTAATTTTTGTTCTTCATTTCTTCCTAATTTAAGTTTAGTAGATGGATCTCATGGGGAATCTTTCATGCTTGCATTTGATCTAACAATTTGACTTATTTTTTGTTCTTGTGCATCAGCCGATTTAGGGGTTCACACTTCCAAAAAAGTATATAATTTTAATTAAATTTAATTTGATTATTATATTTATTTTTTATTTTTTCTCACTGTAGGTTTTTCACCGAAAATCAAGCTCTCTGTTTTGCACATGTGGAAAAAATAGTAGATTATCAAAATAAAATTTTGAAAAATATGATTAGACTAAGTATTGATATCCTTGATCCATTAAAAAAAAATAGAATTTTGATACATACAGAAAAATTTATGTTGTATACAGTCCGCCTATGTTTGAATTGTAATTGGTTTGAATTCGAAACTTAATTAAGGAAAAAAAAATTAATAAAACACTATGAAACCAAATGAACTGGTTCGATATCGTTGTTACGAATCTAAATTTGAAAAAATTAGAATTTTATCCTTCATACAAAAAAATTGATGTTGTATACGGTGAACATCACTCCTTAAAAATGTTGTTCACTGATAAAAACTAGTTTTCGAAGGAGATGAAAAAAAAGTGCAATCTGATTCCAAAATTTTTGAAAAAAATATATTTAGAATCTATAGACAAAACTTCACAAATCACTAGTTTACATCATCTTCAAATTCCTCACGGTTTAGCCACTATAGGAGCCTGAAAGTGAAGATTTAGTTAAAAAAATCAGTTCAGTGTCGACTTTGCCCAAAAATTGTAAACCAGTATTGTGGGATCACCCAAGGATGAGAAAAGAAAGTCTTGGAAAATATAATCCCTAATTTCAACAAGAAAATGTGATTGTTTTCTAAAAGCCACAACAATAGAAATGACTAAAAAAAATATTACATGCTAGTTTCATTTTTTTTAATGCCTACAATGATCAAAGGCTTTCATTATCATGTAAGATAATCTGTCATGACCAATAATTGATAGTTCTTATGGCCATGGTAAAGGTGTCAAGAATCTTAATTGCTTGCTATACCTTAGCTTTCATTGTAATGATAATGAGAATCTGTGATTGAGATCCCATAAGCCCTAGATGATGTTCTGAAGAGAAACCTGTCACACACAAATGGGAAATTACACAACAAAATATGTGAAACAACAATGATTGTTGATTACTGAATGAATACAATGAATGATTGAATATCCTTATGTAGACTCAAATGAACTCAACATGATATCCCTGACATTTGGTGGAGTTCAACTCAACATGTGATGGAGTTCTGACTGAGACATGAGTGACATAATAGAATGCATGAATCAGTTAAGTCACTTAACTGATTGAAATGCATAATTAATGCAATAACACTCACACTCAGAACTAGATTACCTATTCCTAAGTTTTCATTAAGCACTAGAGTAAATATTAATTAATTTACTCCAACACATAATAAATAAATACATCTCCTAATTCCAACACTTTGTGAGCTCGAGGGAAAATTAAACGATCAACCATTTTAATTGTCGTTCCAAATTACTTGTAATGATAGAAATCATGTAACCCATACATTTTAAAGGTGTATGATTTAGAACTAGACAACCTATACATTTTAAATGTGTTTTACTTAGGGGTACACAAGAGCCCACCACATTGACTAATTATTGGATGGCCACATAATGCCAATTCATTTTTATTTGGCCCTATTGAATCGTCAACCCTTAGTTTAAGGCCAATGTATTGCGAGCTATGAAGAAACTCAAAGAAGCTCAATACAATTCACCAGACCCTAACCTACTTGCAGCCAAAGAGAATTGGCCCATCATATTTCAATCATCAAACTGTGTGTGATAGTATTTGATATGCTCTTTTATAGTGCATGCCCACTTGAATACGCAATGTCGATGCATACGTTTCCATGCCAATTTATAAGCATAACATTTTGTATGTCACTGGAAGCAAACATAAGTCAAGATAAATGCAACTGTCGGGTCCATTACTTGTGAGGTGAAATTTCGTACATAATTAAAAAATAACCATTTCCAAAATGTAAAATGATCAATAAGATAATAATAGTTACGTCGAGAGGCATACCACCTAGTGCATATCACAATAGAGGGGTGCAAGTACGCATAGAACCCAAACATATACAATCACATGTATCATCATCCTATCCATGACATGGCCCTAACCAACTAGAAAAAAATATGATTGTTGATCAGGCACTATCATTCTAGAAACCAGTCATCCACGACCCAAGGGGAGATCATCATATGCTCCTAGTCCAATCCTCAAGTCGATCTCCCCATCTTCAATGTCCAAGTCATCATCATGGAAAATTCATTGTAGAGCCTCCTCTGTAGTGTTTATATTATAGATAACACATGCCCCATCAATAGGGATCCTTAAAATCCTCCATATGTTCTCTAATATAATGGTCACCTCCCTAGTCGACAATCTAAAAGAACAAGTCTCGCTATGCCACCACTCAATGAGGGAAGTGATAAAGCTTGTATAAGCACAAATATCTAGCATGAACAGAACATGGAACAGTCCTAAAACTCCCAAGAACTCAATTTCCATACGGCCCAACTACACAATTCTCTACAACATTGTAGGTCAACACTCCCTTGATAAGATAGGATCAAAAAACCTATAAACATAAAACCAACAATGTCAATTTATAAAAAACTTGAAAATTTATCTAACTTTTCAACTCTCTATTTTAATTGCGACCCCACAAGTTTTTTTTTCTCACAACGTCAATTTGGCAAAAATATAAGGGGGTGTTGCCACAATAGTTGTTTACACTTTCTGGGAGATCCTGATTTTTGTTGAAATCACATATTTTTAGAAAATATAATGATTTAAGCCTTGAAAAGTTCCATTTAAAGGATTCCAATTGAAGAGGGTTTGATCAAACCAGCTTAGACCAAACCCCCTTGGATAGAACACTGTTAGTTTTAAACTATACCTATAACGAAGTCTCCTTTACACCAATCAAAATGCTGATAAAAACCTACTTTTGATTTAAATTTTGGGGGATCAAATGAATTCATTTTAAAAAATAATAATAATAATTATGTAGTCCTTATTATAAGCTTCCAAAAAAGTATAATTTTAATTGAATTTAATTTGATTATTATATTTAATAATTATTTCTTGTGAATGTAGGTTTTTCACCGAAAATCAAGCTCGGGGTGCTACCACAATAGTGGTTTACACTTTCTGGGAGATCTTGATTTTTGTTGAAATCACATATTTTTAGAAAATATAATGATTTAAGCCTTGAAAAGTTCCATTTAAAGGATTCCAATTGAAGAGGATTTGATCAAACCACCTTAGACCAAGCCCCCTTGGATAGAACCCCATTAGTTTTAAACCATACCTCTAACGAAGTCTCCTTTACACCAATCAAAATACTGATAAAAACCCACTTTTGATTTAACTTTTGTGGGATCAAATGAATTCATTTAAATTAATAATAGTAATAATTATGTAGTCCTTATTATATGTTTCCAAAAAAGTATAATTTTAATTAAATTTAATTTGATTATTATATTTATTTTTTATTTCTTGTGAATGTAGGTTTTTCACCTAAAATCAAGCTCTTCATTTTGCACATGTGGAAAAAATAGTAGATTATCAAAATAAAATTTTGCAAAATATGTTCAGGTTGGGTATTGATGTCCTTGATCGATTAAAAAAAAAAAAGAATTTCAATACATACAAAAAAATTTATGTTGTATACAGTCCGCCTATGTTTGAATTGTAATTGGTTTGACTTCGAAACTTAATTAAGGAAAAATATTTAATAAAACACTATGAAACCAAATGAACTGGTTAGATATCATAGTTACGAATCTAAATTTGAAAAAAATAGAATTTTATCCTTCATACAAAAAAAATTATGTTGTATACAGTGAGCATCACTCCTTAAAAATGTTGTTCACTGATAAAAACTAGTTTTCGAAGGAGATGAAAAAAATGTGCAATCTGATTCCAAAAATATATTTAGAATCTATAGACAAAACTTCACAAATCACTAGTTTGCATCATCTTCAAATTCCTCGCGGTTTAGCCACTATAGGAGCCCGAAAGTGAAGATTTAGTTAAAAAAATCAGTTCAGTATCGAGTTTGCCCAAAAATTGTAAACCAGTATTGTGGGATCACCCAAGGATGAGAAAAGAAAGTCTTAGAAAATATAATCCCTAATTTCAACAAGAAAATATGATTGTTTTCTAAAAGCCACAACAATAGAAATGACTAAAAAAAAATATTACATGCTAGTTTCATTTTTTTTAATGCCTACAGTGATCAAAGGCTTTCATTATCATGTAAGATATTATTTCATGATCAATAATTGATAGTTCTTATGGCCATGGTAAAGGATTCAAGAATCTTAATTGCTTGCTATACCTTTGCTTTCATTGTAATGATAATGAGAATCTATGATTGAGATTCCATAAGCCCTGGATGATGTTCTAAAGAGAAACTTGTCACACACAAATGGAAAATTCCACAAAAAAATATGTGAAACAATAATGATTATTGATTACTGAATGAATACAATGAATGTATGAATATCCTTATGTAGACTCAAATGAACTCAACATGAGATCCCTGACATTTGGTGGAGTTCAACTCAACATGTGATGGAGTTCTGACTGACACATGAATGAGATAACAAAATTCATGAATCAGTTAAGTCACTTAACTGATTGAAATGCATAATTAATGCAATAACACTCACAATCAGAACTAGATTACCTTTTCCTAAGTTTTCATTAAGCACTAGAGTAAATATTAATTAATTTACTCCAACACATAATAAATAAATACATCTCCTAATTCCAACACTTTGTGAGCTCGAGGGAAAATTAAATGATCAACCATTTTAATTGTGTCATTCCAAATTACTTGTAATGATAGAAATCACGTAACCTATACATTTTAAAGGTGTATGATTTAGAACTAGACAACCTATATATTTTAAATGTGTTTTACTTAGGGGTACACAAGAGCCCACCACATTGACTAATTATTGGATGGCCACATAATGCAATTCATTTTTATTTGGCCCTATTGAATCATCAACCCTTAGTGTAAGGCCAATGTATTGCAAGCTTTGAAGAAACTCAAAGAGGCTCAATACAATTCACCAGACCCTAACCTACTTGCAGCCAAAGAGAATTGGCCCATCATATTTCAATCATCAACTATGTGTGATAGTATTTGATATGCTCTTTTACAGTGCATGCCCACTTGAATACCCAATGTCGATGCATATGTTTCCATGCCAATTTATATGCTCTTTTACAGTGCATGCCCACTTGAATACCCAATGTCGATGCATATGTTTCCATGCCAATTTATAAGCATAACATTTTGTATGTCACTAGAAGCAAATATAAGTCAAGAGAAATGCAACTGTCGAGTCAAATACTTGTGAGGTGAAATTTCCTATATAATTAAAATATAACCACTTCCAAAACGTAAAATAATCGATAAGATAATAATAGTTACGTCGAGAGGTGTACCACCTAGTGCATATCATGATAGAGGTTTGCTAGTACGCATAGACCCCAAACATAGACAATGACATGTATCATCATCCTATCCATGGCATGGCGCTAACCAACTAGAGAAAAATATGATTGTTGATCAGGCACTATCATTCTAGAAACCAGTCATCCACAACCCAAGGGGATATCATCATAAGCTGCTAGTCCAATCCTCAAGTCCATCTCCCCATCTTCAATTTCCAAGTCATCATCATGGAAAATTCATTGTAGAGCCTCCTCTGTAGTGTCTATATTATAGATAGCACATGCCCATCAATAGGGATCCTTAAAATCCTCCATATGTTCTCTAATATTATGGTCACCTCCCTAGTCGACAATCTAAAAGAGAAAGTATCGCTATGCCACCACTCAATGAGGGAAGTGATAGAGGCCATATAAGCGAAAATATCTAGCATGAACAGAACATGGAATAGTCCTAAAACTCCCAAGAACTCAATTTCCATACGGCCCAACTACACAATTCTCTACAACATTGTAGGTCAACACTCCCTTGTCAAGATAGGATCAAAAAACCTATAAACATAATACCAACAATGTCAATTTATAAAAAACTTGAAAAATTATCTAACTTTACAAGTCTCTATTTTAATTGCAACCCCACAAGTTTTTTTTTCTCACAACGTCAATTTGGCAAAAATATAAGGGGGTGCTGCCAAAATAGTGGTTTACACTTTCTGGGAGATCTTGATTTTTGTTGAAATCACATATTTTTAGAAAATATAATGATTTAAGCCTTGAAAATTTCCATTTAAATGATTCCAATTGAAGAGGATTTGATCAAACCACCTTAGACCAAGCCCCCTTGGATATAACCCCGTTAGTTTTAAACCATACCTATAATGAAGTCTCCTTTGCACCAACCAAAATGCTGATAAAAACCCACTTTCGATTTAACTTTTGGGGGATCAAATGAATTCATTTAAAAAAATAATAATAATAATTATGTAGTCCTTATTATAAGCTTCCAAAAAAGTATAATTTTAATTAAATTTAATTTCATTATTATATTTATAATTTAATTCTTTTGAATGTAGGTTTTTGACCTAAAATCAAGCTCTCTATTTTGCACATGTGGAAAAAATAGTAGATTATCAAAATAAAGTTTTGAAAAATATGTTTAGGCTAGGTATTGATGTCTTTGATCCATTAAAAAAAATAAAAAATCGATACATACAGAAAAATGTATGTTGTATATAGTTCGCCTATGTTTGAATTGTAATTGGTTTGACTTCGAAACTTCATTAAGGAAAAAATATTTAAAAAAACACTATCAAACCAAATGAACTGGTTAGATATCATTGTTACAAATCTAAATTTGAAAAAATTAGAATTTAATTCTTCATACAAAAAATATTATGTTGTATACGGTGAGCATCACTCCTTAAAAATGTCGTTCACAGAAAAAAACTAGTTTTCGAAGGAGATGAAAAAAAAGTGCAATCTGATTCCAAAATTTTTGAAAAAAATATATTTAGAATCTATAGACAAAACTTCACAAATCACTAGTTTACATCATCTTCAAATTCCTCATGGTTTAGCCACTATAGGAGCCCGAAAGTGAAGATTTAGTTAAAAAAATCAGTTCAGTGTCGACTTTGCCCAAAAATTGTAAACCAGTATTGTGAGATCACCCAAGGATGAGAAAAGAAAGTATTAGAAAATATAATCCCTAATTTCAACAAAAAATTATGATTGTTTTCTAAAATCCACAACAATAGAAATGACTAAACAAAATATTACATGCTAGTTTCATTTTTTTTAATGCCTACAATGATCACAAGCTTTCATTATCATGTAAGATAATCTTGCATGATCAATAATTGATAGTTCTTATGGCCATGGTAAAGGAGTCAAGAATCTTAATTGCTTGCTATACCTTTTCTTTCATTGTAATGATAATGAGAATCTGTGATTGAGATCCCATAAGCCCTGGATGATGTTCTATAGAGAAACTTGTCACACACGAATGGGAAATTCCACAACAAAATATGTGAAACAATAATGATTATTGTTTAGTGAATGAATACAATGAATATATTAATATCCTTATGTAGACTCAAATGAACTCAACATGAGATCCCTGACATTTGGTGGAGTTCAACTCAACATGTGATGGAGTTCTGACTGAGAAATGAGTGAGATAACAGAATGCATGAATCAGTTAAGTCACTTAACTGATTGAAATGCATAATTAATGTAATAACACTCACAATTAGAACTAGATTACCTTTTCCTAAGTTTTCATTAAGCACTAGAGTAAATATTAATTAATTTACTCCAAAACATAATAAATAAATACATCTCCTAATTCCAACACTTTGTGAGCTCAAGAGAAAATTAAATGATCAACCATTTTAATTGTGTCGTTCCAAATTACTTGTAATGATAGAAATCACGTAACCTATACATTTTAAAGGTGTATGATTTAGAACTAGACAACCTATACATTTTAAAGGTGTATGATTTAGAACTAGACAACCTATACATTTTAAATTTGTTTTACTTAGGGGTACACAAGAGCCCACCACATTGACTAATTATTGGATGGCCACATAATGCCAATTCATTTTTATTTGGCCCTATTGAATCGTCAACCCTTAGTTTAAGGCCAATGTATTGCAAGCTATGAAGAAACTCAAAGAGGCTCAATACAATTCACCAGACCCTAACCTACTTGCAGCCAAAGAGAATTGGCCCATCATATTTCAATCATCAAATTGTGTGTGATAGTATTTGATATGCTCTTTTATAGTGCATACCCACTTGAATACCCAATGTCGATGCATATGTTTCCATGCCAATTTATAAGCATAACATTTTGTATGTCACTAGAAGAAAACATAAGTCAAGAGAAATGCAACTGTTGGGTCCAATACTTGTGAGGTGAAATTTCATACATAATTAAAATATAACCACTTCCAAAACGTAAAATGATCAATAAGATGATAATAGTTACGCCGAGAGGCATACCACCTAGTGTGTATCACGATAGAGGTGTGCTAGTACACATAGACCCCAAAAATAGACAATGACATGTATCATCATCCTATCCATGACATGGCCCTAATCAACTAGAAAAAAATATGATTGTTGATCAGGCACTATAATTCTAGAAACCAGTCATCCACGACCCAAGGGGAGATCATCATAAGCTCCTAGTCCAATCCTCAAGTCCATCTCCCCATCTTCAATGTCCAAGTCATCATCATGGAAAATTCATTGTAGAGACTCCTTTGTAGTGTCTATATTATAGATGACACATGCCCCATGAATAGGGATCCACAAAATCCTCCATATGTTATCTAATATAATGGTCACCTCCCTAGTCAACAATCTAAAAGAGCAAGTCTCGCTATGCCACCACTCAATGAGGGAAGTTATAAAGGCCCTATAAGCACAAATATCTAGCATGAACAAAACATGGAACAATCTTAAAACTCCCAAGAACTCAATTTCCATACGGCCCAACTACACAATTCTCTACAACATTGTAGGTCAACACTCCCTTGACAAGATAGGATCAAAAAACCTATAAACTTAATACCAACAATTTCAATTAATAAAAAACTTGAAAAATTATCTAACTTTACAACTCTCTATTTTAATTCCGACCCCACAAGTTTTTTTTTCTCACAAAGTCAATTTGGCAAAAATATAAGGGGGTGCTGCCACAATAGTGGTTTACACTTTCTAGGAGATCCTGATTTTTGTTGAAATCACATATTTTTAGAAAATATAATGATTTAAGCCTTGAAAAGTTCCATTTAAATGATTCCAATTGGAGAGGGTTTGATCACACCACCTTACACCAAGCCCCCTTGGATAGAACCCTGTTGGTTTTAAACATTACCTATAACGAAGTCTCCTTTACACCAATCAAAATGATGATAAAAACCCACTTTTGATTTAACTTTTGGGGGATCAAATGAATTCATTTAAAAAAATAATAATAATTATGCAGTCCTTATTATAAGCTTCCAAAAAAGTATAATTTTAATTAAATTTAATTTGATTAATAATTATTTTTTATTTCTTGTGAATGTAGGTTTCTCACCGAAAATCAAGCTCTCTATTTTGAATATGTAGAAAAAATAGTAGATTATCAAAAAAAAAAATTGAAAAATATGTTCACGCTGGGTATTGATGTCCTTGATCCATTAAAAAAATAGAATTTCGATACATACAAAAAAATTTATGTTGTATATAGTCCGCCTATGTTTGAATTGTAATTGGTTTGACTTCGAAACTTAATTAAGGAAAAAATATTTAATAAAACACTATGAAACCAAATGAACTAGTTAGATATCGTAGTTACGAATCTAAATTTGAAAAAATTAGAATTTTATCCTTCATACAAAAAAATTATGTTGTATACGGTGAGCATCACTCCTTAAAAATGTTGTTCACAGAAAAAAACTAGTTTTTGAAGCAGACGAAAAAAAAGTTCAATCTTATTCCAAATTTTTTGAAAAAAATATATTTAGAATATATAGAGAAAACTTCACAAATCACTAGTTTGCATCATCTTCATATTCCTCATAGTTTAGCCACTACAGGAGCCCGAAAGTGAAGATTTAGTTAAAAAAATCAGTTCAGTGTCGAGTTTGCCCAAAAATTGTAAACCAATATTGTGGGATCACCCAAGGATGAGAAAAGAAAGTCTTAGAGAATATAATCCCTAATTTCAACAAAAAAATATGATTGTTTTCTAAAAGCCACAACAATAGAAATGACTAAACAAAATATTACAAGCTAGTTTCAATTTTTTTAATGCCTACAATGATCAAAGGCTTTCATTATCATGTAAGATAATCTTTCATGATCAATAATTGATAGTTCTTATGGCCATGGTAAATATGTCAAGAATCTTAATTGCTTGCTATACCTTAGCTTTCATTATAATGATAATGAGAATCTGTGATTGAGATCCCATAAGCCCTAGATGATGTTCTGAAGAGAAACCTGCCAAACATAAATGGGAAATTACACAAAAAAATATGTGAAACAATAATGATTATTGATTACTGAATGAATACAATGAATGATTGAATATCCTTATGTAGACTCAAATGAACTCAACATGAGAGCCCTGGCATTTGGTGGAGTTCAACTCAACATGTGATGGAGTTCTGACTGAGACATGAGTGAGATAACAGAATGCATGAATCAGTTAAGTCACTTAACTGATTGAAATGCATAATTAATGCAATAACACTCACAATCAGAACTAGATTACCTTTTCCTAAGTTTTCATTAAGCACTAGAGTAAATATTAATTAATTTACTCCAACACATAATAAATAAATACATCTCCTAATTCCAACACTTTGTGAGCTCGAGGGAAAATTAAATGATCAACAATTTTAATTGTGTCATTCCAAATTACTTGTAATGATAGAAATCACGTAACCTATAAATTTTAAAGGTGTATGATTTAGAACTAGACAACCTATACATTTTAAATGTGTTTTACTTAAGGGTACACAAGAGCCCACCACATTGACTAATTATTGGATGGCCACATAATGCCAATTCATTTTTATTTGGCCCTATTGAATCGTCAACCCTTAGTTTAAGGCCAATGTATTGCAAGCTATGAAGAAACTCAAAGAGGCTCAATACAATTCACCAAACCCTAACCTACTTGCAGCCAAAGAGAATTGGCCCATCATATTTCAATCATCAAACTGTGTGTGATAGTATTTGATATGCTCTTTTACAGTGCATGCCCACTTGAATACCCAATGTCAATGCATATGTTTCCATGCCAATTTATAAGCATAACATTTTGTATGTCACTAGAAGCAAACATAAGTCAAGAAAAATGCAACTGTTAGGTCCAATACTTGTGAGGTGAAATTTTGAACATAATTAAAATATAACCACTTCCAAAACATAAAATAATCAATAAGATAATAATAGTTACGTCGAGAGGCATACCACCTAGTGCATATCACGATAGAGGTGTGCTAGTACGCATACACCCCAAACATATACAATCACATGTATCATCATCCTATCCATGACATGGCCCTAACCAACTAGAAAAAAATATGATTGTTGATCAGGCACTATCATTCTAGAAACTAGTCATCCACGACCCAAGGGGAGATCATGATAAGCTCCTACTCCAATCCTCAACTCCATCTTCCCATCTTCAATTTTCAATTCATCATCATGGAAAATTCATTGTAGAGCCTCCTCTATAGTGTCTATATTATAGATAACACGTGCCCCATCAATAGGGATCCTCAAAATCCTCCATATGTTCTCTAATATAATGGTCACCTCCCTAGTCGACAATCTAAAAGAGCAAGTCTCGCTATGCCACCACTCAATAAAGGAAGTGATAAAGGCCCTATAAGCACAAATATCTAGCATGAACAGAATATGGAACAGTCCTAAAATTCCCAAGAACTCAATTTCCATACGACCCAACTACACAATTCTCTACAACATTGTAGGTCAACACTCCCTTGACAAGATAGGATTAAAAGACCTATAAACATAATACCAACAATGTCAATTTATAAAAAACTTGAAAAATTATCTAACTTTACAACTCTCTATTTTAATTGCGACCCCACAAGTTTTTTTTTCTCACAACGTCAATTTGGCAAAAATATAAGGGGGTGCTACCACAATAATGGTTTACACTTTCTGGGAGATCCTGATTTTTGTTGAAATCACATATTTTTAGAAAATATATTGATTTAAGCCTTGAAAAATTCCATTTAAATGATTCCAATTGAAGAGGGTTTGATCAAACCACCTTAGACCAAGCCCCCTTGGATAGAACCCCGTTAGTTTTAAACCATACCTATAACGAAGTCTCCTTTACACCAATCAAAATGCTGATAAAAACCCACTTTCGATTTAACTTTTGGGGGATCAAATGAATTCATTTAAAAAAACAATAATATTTGTGTAGTCCTTATTATAAGCTTCCAAAAAAGTATAATTTTAATTAAATTTAATTTCATTATTATATTTATTTTTTATTTCTTGTGAATGTAGGTTTTTTATCGAAAATCAATCTCTTTGTTTTGCACATGTGGAAAAAACAGTAGATTATCAAAATAAAATTTTGAAAAATATGTTCAGGCTCGGTATTGATGTCCTTCATCCATTAAAAAAAAATAGAATTTTTATTCATACAAAAAAATTTATGTTGTATACAGTCCGCCTATATTTGAATTGTAATTGGTTTGATTTCGAAACTTAATTAAGGAAAAAATATTTAATAAAACACTATGAAACCAAATGAACTGGTTAGATATCATAGTTATGAATCTAAATTTGAAAAAATTAGAATTTTATCCTGCATACAAAATTTGTTATGTTGTGTACAGTGAGCATCACTCCTTAAAAATGTTGTTCACTGATAAAAATTAGTTTTCGAAGGAGATGAAAAAAAAGTGCAATCTGATTCCAAAATTTTTGAAAAAAATATATTTAGAATCTATAGAAAAAACTTCACAAATCACTAGTTTGCATCATTTTCAAATTCCTCGCGGTTTAGCCACTATAGGAGCCTGAAAGTGAAGATTTAGGTAAAAAAATCAGTTTAGTGTCGACTTTGCCCAAAAATTGTAAACCAGTATTGTGGGATCACCCAAGGATGAGAAAAGAAAGTCTTAGAAAATATAATCCCTAATTTCAACAAGAAAATATGATTTTTTTCTAGAAGCCACAACAATAAAAATGACTAAACAAAATATTACAAGCTAGTTTCATTTTTTTTAATGCCTACAATGATCAAAGGCTTTCATTATCATGTAAGATAATCTTTCATGATCAATAATTGATAGTTCTTATGGCCATGGTAAAGGTGTCAAGAATCTTAATTGCTTGCTATACCTTAGCTTTCATTGTAATGATAATGAGAATATGTGATTGAGATCCCATAAGCCCTAGATGATGTTCTGAAGAGAAATCTGTCACACACAAATAGGAAATTACACAATAAAATATGTGAAACAATAATGATTATTGATTACTGAATTGTTATGCCTTGCATAACCACCCCATCTTTTGCCTTGGTCAAAATGGGCCCCCCTTGTTATTTTTGTACTTAGTTGTTTTTGAAACAAAGTTTGGAGTCTAGTTTTGCCAATACTTTGTTTTTCTTTTGTTTCTCTGTCGGAATCGGAACCGGAACATAATTGGGTTCTGAAAGTTCTTTTGAGGCTTGTTTTTGGTTCTATCTCGACAGTCTTTTCTTTGCCTTTGTTTTGGTCTTTAGCGGAAGCGGATCCGGAGTGGGAATTAGGATGGTTGTTACGAAAATTTGCAAAATCCCAATTTGTTCTGATCCCACGTCTGCTATTTTTATTTTTGCATAGTCTCGGTCTTTGTGTTTTGTTTTATTAGGTCGGTCTTTTACTTTACTTTTTGGTATTTACTTTTTTTTTGTTCTAAGTTGTCGGATGTGGAGCTGGAATGGGAATGGGATTTGGAAATGTTATAAATTTGAGATTCCATTTCCATTTTAATCCCACCCCCGCCACTTTTTGTCATTGACTTTTTGACAGAAGTCGCACTATTGTGAAGTGTTGGTTCACTTTCAGTTCCAACTCCGCCTTTACTGCACTTTAATGCATTAATGACAAGTTGCCCACGTAGGTAGAAATTTACATATTTACCTCTATTAAGGGTTAAACCGATCATTATTGTTATTATTAAAGATCTAAGAGCACGAAAGAGCAGCGGTAGAGTTGATTCGGGCGAAAAGATTGAAAGAGCACAGGATTGTTGTGAACAGATCAGTTCAGAAGGTTAACTACATTGTTGTGTTCGAGGTAGGTTTTCTTATTGTTGTTCTTCATTTCGTTTACTGTTGTGTGTTTTGTATATATGTTTGTCTGTGCTTTGAATCGCGTGGTTGTTATCATTTCATTTTAAACGTTTTGTGATTCTTGGCATGTTGGTTTGAATGGGTCTTTTATATTGTTGGAAGGGTGTTTTCTTTGTTTCTATTTGTGTTTATTGTCGTTTCTTTCTATTTCTAGGGCACCGTCGCTTTCACGTCTTAATCGTGATTGCGTCGTGTTTGTTTTTGGTTTGCAGTAGATTAGATTAGATTAAGGGTTTTTAATGGCGTTTGTTAAATTAGGAATCTACAATGAGGTAGATTAGAGATTTTACAGTGAGTTAGGGTAGATTAGATTTATTGTTTAATTAGGGTTTCATCATCTGGTAAAATGGCAAGGTTTAAACCCATGCCCTATTTTTAATGGGGTTTATTAAATTAGGGTTTCGTTGGTCTATGTAATCACTTTAAATAAGATTTAAATAATGGCCCTAAAATGCAATTGTTCCCCACGATCATATGAGTGTAAAATTTTTAAGCTCCTTTTCCATTTTATAGCAACCTAGGTTTTAATCATGAAGTTGTGCTGAAAATGAATAAAGTATTTGATGATGTCATGATTAACATAGGTGGAGGCAGGATCAGAATAGATTATGGACCTAAGAGTTTTGTTTTACAAAAGTCATCGATTCCATTTCTATCCCATTTCCGATTCTGAGCTCTAAAAGGTTTCCTTGAAATATATGATAACATACGCGGAGGCGGGATCGGAATTGATCTTGAACTTAAGAATTTTGTTTGCAAAGGTTATCGATTCCATTCTCATCCCATTTCCGGCTCCGCATATAATGGGAAAGTCTTTCTTTGAAGTAACGATGACCAAATCGGAGGCGGAGGCGGAGTGGAAATAGAATATGAAAAAAATGAAAATTCGAAGAAAACCAAATCCCTTTTTCATTTCGATCCCGGTTCCGATAACTTCTACGACTCTGACTCCAAGCCTTTTTGTTATTAGGTGAAGTTTCTATATCAGTTTTTGCTCCAAGTCCGCCAGTTTTGTAAATGAGATTGTTTTGAGCTTCTGTCTGGTTCCGACTCTGATGTATGTGTAACAGGTATGTTTTAAAAGCATGTTTTACGCTGATATCTAAAGATCTAATTAGAGGTTTGCTTGCAGGAGAATTGAGAGATGTCAAGAACGTCAGGAGAGGCTGCTCGAAGGAATCAACTGGCTGGAACATCAAAGAAAGAACCAAAAATAAAGAAAGTGAAACCAGAACAGTTGCCTTATACATTGAGGTATGATCATAGGAATCCGATGGTTAAAGTGAGCAAGGTGGAATCAGACTGGTCAGATATCACGAACACTAATCTGGGCAAGTATAGCTTTGAAGAATTACATGAAGAGACCTTTGCAGAAAGAGAAAAATTGACAGGGAGAACACAAAGGATTGTTGGCTCCGGTCTTGCACATATCATTTTGTTTCCTTTATCGGTCCAGTGTCGGGAGTTTATATTGATAGTAGCCAGTACTTACAATCCTGCTACAAGATTATGCATGGATTCATAAAATAATGTGATTATAGATCTTACTCCACAAATGTTCCAAAGTATATTTAATGTTCCTGATCCCAAGAACTTGGTGCAGCTAACTGAAGCAGAGGCGTTGGAGAAATATAGCAAGCATAAAGACTCCAATAAGTCTCACTTAAACAAAAAATGGTTAAGCACAGAAAAGAAATCTTTAAGCAAGCTTGCAGACCAGCCAAAGAGGGCAGATTTCAAGAAGGAGGTATCTGACTTGATATTAATGTTGTCCAGAGTGTTTGGGAAGAGGGATACCTTCCACTTCAAGGAATGGATGTTTAATTTCATTCAAGTAATCTTTCAAGGTGATTACCAGTTTGATTGGTCAATGATTGTTTCTGATGCCATACATGATCAGCTCACAAGGGTTAGACAGACTAAATCTTTCTTCATGACTTCTTATGTGGTTTATGTTGCAGCAAGATTGGGGATTTTTCCAGGATTAAACAAAGTAGGTATAATGGGAGTCTTGGATGGACAAAAGAAAGTATGGGAACACTACGATCAATTATCTCTTCAGGTTGCTGAGACTCATTTTAGAAGAGTCAATGATGCATTTTTGTATGTGGTTATCAATCAGTTGAGTGGAGATGCAAGATACAGGTTAAGTCAAGAAGCTATGGCTTTTATTGTTGAATGGGGAAGTTGGTATATCCAATACCCCAGATTTACATACTTCAGGTTATTTGGTTTTGAAGGCCATCCACATTTACTTCCAAGATGTTGCAGTAATAGAATAGTGCTTATGGAGTTTGTGTATCAAGCCATTGGAGTTAATGCTAGGTTTGGGATCAAGCACAACACTGGATGCCATAAATTTCCCATGAAATTGGGTGAATATGGATGTCAACATTTGAAGGGAGCAAAATTAGTTTGTAATGAGTTGATACAATTGAAATTGGGATTGTATACAGCTCGTAAGTATTTTGATCAAAGGAAGAAAATGCATGATTTATTACCTTCAGTGTTCACTAGACACTTTAATTTGTTAGAGGACTTTTGGTGTGATCGGCAGGATGAATACGACTTAAGGAAGAAGAACTATGAAAGATTATCAGTTGCACTTATGGTAGAGTTGGGTGTTAAAGAAAATATTCCTGATGCATTAGTGGATGATGGAATTGTATTGGATCCCTCATATGAAGCCTTGAACATTGGCACCAAAAGCTTAGATCCAATAGACTGGAATGAGGAAGAAACAATTGATATTAAGAAAATTGGAAGAGCAGTTTTGGATAGAAGTGTACAATGGTTGATGATGAAAGCTCGAGCTCCTCAAGGACCAGTCTTTAAGAAGGGTAAAGGATACAAGAGAATTAAAAGAAAGACACCTTCCAAGGAGCCATTAGAATTCTTTCCTACAGATGTTGAAGTAATAGAACTTGAGGTGGTCGATGAAGAAGAAGAGGCACCAGAGGGAGATTTTCCAATAGGATCTGTTGTTTCTATGCCCACATTGGGTGAGTCATCTACACAAGCCCCACTCACAAGAAAGAAAAGTAAAGAGGTTCAAGAAGGAGTACTTCATGCCATGGCTGAAGCTGCTAAAGGAAAAGAAGTGGAGGAATAATTTGTAGAAGTTGAGACAGATTCAAATGAGACTCTGTCAGAAACGGATTTGCAAGAAAACATGCCTTTAGGGCATACTATTGAGAATATTCTGACACAAGAAGAGCAATGGAAACTATTTGAAGATACTAAAAGAGAGTCTAATGCAAGGGCTGCAACGGAGAAGCAAAAGGAAATAGATGGTAAGGTGCAAGCTGATGCTCTACTTCAACAGCAGCAATTAAAGACAAAACAAATTGAAACAAGGACAACAACTGATAAAGTAGAGGAGAAAATGAGGCAACGAGAGCATGAGCTCAAGGTCAAAGCAGAAAATGACAAGTTAGAATTGATATAGAAGATCCATGATTTTGAGGAGGAGAAAGCAAGAAACCTGAGGGAATAGGAAATCCTGGTTGCTAAACTGAAACTTGCAGAGGAAGCTCGACAGAAGGAAGAAGAAGCTAAAGCTATAAGAAAGGAGAGAGATGCTAAAGAGCTAATAAAGAAACAACAAGTTGAAGAAGAAAGGGAAAAGGTAGAGAAGCTCAAAGCCTTAGAAATAGAGAGAATAGAAGAGGAAGAATCAGAAAAGATAAGGAAGGAAAAAGAGGCCGAAGAGTTAATTAGGAAGCAACAGGAAGAAGAAGCAGAAGCTGAGAAACAAAAGGCTTTGGAGGCAGAAAGAATAGAAAAAGAGAAATTAGAAAAGGAAAGGTTAGAGAAGGAAAAACTGGAGGATGATCAGTTGGAAGAAGAGAGATTGAGAAAAGAAGAAGAAGACAAGAAAATGCAAGAACAAAGAGATAGAGAAGAGGCTGAGAAGTTGGTGCAGATGCATCTGTTGCAGGAGCAACCAGAGAAAGCAAAGGTTGATTCTCAACCTGAGGTAAATGTTCAGCCACCCTCTACAATTGCGCTTCCTCTTCCATGATGATGACTGCTCCCAGTGCTCCTATATGGTTGAAGTTAGACTTATAGAAGAGAGCTAGAACACCTCCTCAACCTCTTAATTGGGAGGACATGATAAAGGGAATTGAACAGGAAAGCCCTAAGAAGAAGGCTAAAATCTTACATTCTACTAGACTCACAGATAAAGGGGAGATAGTTGTTGAATGTGCCATGCCTATGATAGAAAAGGAGGTAGGGGATATGTAGCTAACAGACTATCAATTGAGTACGGTTAATTTGGGAAGACCCACTAGGAATCAACAAATGAATATGATTGATGTGGTGGCCTCAAAAACTAAATCAAGAATGATGAAGGACAACCAAAAGAAAGATGAGCTTAAGGCTCAATTGGATCAATTACATTCATTCTTGAAGAGTGTCTCCTCTCCAAGGTCACAACAAGTTGCAGCTATTGAGACTCTTGTTTTGCTAAGGAAAAAGGAGGTTGATGATTTGGTGTAGGTTAAAGGAAAGGAGGAGATGGTAGACAAATGGATAGATAAATTGAACCAAGAGGTAGGAGAGATTTTAGTGAAAGGATTTGAAGTCTACAAGGATACTGAAAGGTTGATTAAAGAGATGTATCAATATATTGAGGCATCATAAAAACAAGAAGAAGAGTATAAGGAGTATGGTGAAAAGTTAGAAAAGATAAATACATTGCCTCTAACAACTCTTCTAGAAAAGTCTATACTTGAGGAAGACAATAAAGACTTTGTAGAGAAGACTTCTTGCATACTTAAGTTTAGGACTGGCTTTTTGAGCAAGCATAAGGATGAGATTTAGGAAGTTGTAAATAATTTAACTGAGCAATTGGAAGAATTAGAAGCAGCTATTGCCATTATTGTAGATATAAATGCATTTACAAAAGAGGGTATGCCTTTTAATCAAATAAAGGAAAAGTGGGATGAAAGATTCCAAGGACTTATGCAAAAGGGAGATGATGGTAGAGAGTTGATGTTAGATCGACTCTTAGAGGTCAAAGAGGAGATAAAAGCTGCAGGGAGAGAATTGCTAAAGGTGAAAAGTATGAAGGAGTTTGTTGCAACTGAGCTGGATCGGATTAAATTTGAAGATGACTGGATTGATGGGCCAGAGATGGAGACTCTATAGCAAGTATTCACTAGTTACGATGAGTTCCTAGCAGATCCAGCTTCGCATGCATGAAGTCTTGCATGCATAATGTTCTCCTTCTTTGCATGTTGCATGCATACAACACTAATAGCTTTTTGAGTGCATGACTTTCTTTTCTCTTCTATCTTCTATTTTTGGTTAAGACTGAAAGTCTAATATAAGAACTCAAGATCAAATTGATCTGAGTTTCCAAGAGAGTCTAAATTCCTAAAAAGGTGGAAAGCCTAAAATAGAAGTAAGGTTCGAGCTTTTTGTATATCTATAAATACCAGATGGGTATCATATTGTAAAGGTCGGCTAATTGAGAACTAGATTGGCTTGCCTAAGGCTAAGAGATAGAATTTTGTAGAGTTTTTGTAGAGATACATTGTACTTAATCTTTTACAGTTAATAGAATTACAGGTTTACTCGAAAGATGGTGTTTGGAATTTAATTGTTCGTTTGATAAGGCTGATAAATTTATGATCTATCTGTATGCAGTGATTGTGCTGAACATAAGAGTTTCTTGAATGATGAAATTCATTTGAAGGAATCAGATTTAAGGATCATCTTATTAGATTGTCATTGAATTGAAGTTATTAAAAAGTTTGTTGATCTATAATTTTGATGATGAATGAATGTGTGTTGTTTTGAAAATCCTTGAAATATTTGTGAAGAGTAATTACAAAGTTAATTAAGCACCTAAAATGTATGCAGTGGTATAGATTATGCTACAGGCTGTATCATCTTATGGTTTTTATGATCTATTAGGAAACATTCATCGTTGAAGGTATATGTCCAGATACTAGATAAATTCAGTTCATACTTACTGGTTTACCCCTTTGTTCTATCTTTTTCTTTTATTTAAAACCCATTGATTTACAAGAACTATTTCGATAAAGAGAGTCATAGCTTAAATCCTTTGTTACCAGCACAGGCCCCTTGAATATTACAGTTGCATGAACCAATTGAGTGACATCAGACAGTTGAGAACCAACTACCAGGACCTTGGGAGTTAGGCTACTACATGTTGTCTTTCTCTTTCAGGAGAAATAGAGTAGAAATATTATGTTTTAATGTTGTTTGTGTCATTTTAACCATCAACAGAAATTGGTGCTAGAAGGAGGGCCTGAAAGGACAAGCTAGCTTGTGGAAGATCTTTTTCACTGGAGGGATATGAGAGGGTGCTGAAATCCTCTACTAATCGCGAACTATTTGAAGAACTTCAAACCCCGATTAGACCAAGACCTCATGCTCGTAGGGTAGAAATACCTGCGTTACCACCACCGCTTACTCCACCTAGATTTCCACCAAATCCACCCACATCACCACCCAATAGGCCTTTGTCACCACCAATTTGGCCTGCATCACCACCACCTACTCAACTAGTCACACCAATGGGTTACTTGGTGAATAATCCCTCCCCGTTAGGGATGATTCCTGGAGGAATCCATGACTTACCGAAGAACCCAAAGAAGTTTTTCCCAAAATACATGCATGGAGAATCAAGAAGTGCAGAGGAACATATACAAGCATTCAAAGATGCCTACACATGATCTCAGGTTGCTCATCAAGATGTGGTATGTAGACTATTTCCCTACTGTCTAGGAGATATGACATATAATTGGTATCTAAATCTGCCCCAAGGATCCATTCTGGGTTGGACAGATTTAGAGAATGCTTTTATTAATCAATTTAGGGTATATGTAGACCCTCCCATATTATATCACCAATTTGCCACTATTAGAAAGGAACATCATGAACCGTTGCCCTTGTTCAACACTAGGTTCCATAGAATGTATCGTAGGCTACAAGAGCCTTACCTAGTGCCGGAAGCCATGGCTATAAAGGCATATCTGAGAGTTGTTGATCCTTTGATTGGCCTGTTCTTGCAAAGAACTTATCTACCTCCTGAGATTGATTCACTATCTAAGATTTATCATTTGGCTATCAAACTACAACAACAGATAAATCTGCAACCTGGAGGGTTGGGAGTACCTTTTCCTCCAATGAATTATCAGATGCCTAATCCACCATTATACAACACTGTCCCAGGGACGTCTTATTCCCATTATGGACCTATATCTGAGTTGCAAGCTCCACCAACTATGCCTTTCTTTGGCAATAGCATGCACGATACCACACATCAACCTCAAAGTCAACCACCACAAGGGGGAGGATCAACCCATGTCCATTCTCCAGCCATAGTTCAAAATGTGCAGAATGATCAAACTGTTCAACTTACAAGTGAAGTAGAGACTCTCAAAAAGACTCTCTCTCAGATGTCAAATGACATGGCACAACTTAGGAAAAATCCTCCCAATAATCAAAACCAGAATTACAACAATCAAGGAGGTTATAACTATCAGGGCAATTATTCTAATCAGAACCAAAATCAGAACACCAATAGGAACTTCTAGAGTCAGAACTCCTCAAATCAAAATTATCAAAATCAAAATAGACGATACAATCAAAGGTTCAATAAAAACAACAATAATAGGTAGTGGAAAACTGGACCTAACAATGGAGGAGTTCCCCATAATTATCAAGCAGGTGAAAAGAGAGCAAATACTGCTAATGTTGCTGATTTGAATTTTATGACAAATTGGTGTAGGTTGCATGATACAGCAGCCCATTCTGAGGTCAATTGCCCAGAAATGGAGAAGATGGTGAAAATTGCATAGGCTGATGCCCATCCTCAAGCAAGAAATTCCAATCAAGGCAATGGGCCAGTCAGCACTACCATGACTTATGAAACCATTGAAGAAAAGTATCAATTCCTTATGCAAGGGGATAATGAGTTGGAGGAAGATGTCTATGATGCTCAAGCTTTCCAATCTAAGGGTGGTCACTTTCAGAGGAACCGGAATAAAGGGCCATTCACTACATCTGCACCCCCTAACAACATGGTTCCACCAAATCAGAATGTAGATAACAATCCACCCCCACCAAAAAGACCTTCTGATTATCAGAGTAGAGGTAATCAACCTTCTTTTCCTAAGTACCAATTTAGGAATGATTCGGAGTTTGATTTTGTTGCAGAATTGCAAAGGCAGAAGACATCACTGTCTTTCTTTGATATCATGAAGTGGTGCCCAGCTCAAAGGGAGGTGGTATTAAAAGCTTTGGAAGAAACAGATCGCTTAAAAGGGAAAGGTAAAGTGACTCCCACAAAGGAGATGAATGCAGCTATGTATAAAGGTAAGACTAGTACCCCACCTTTCTTGTTAAGTTTGAGAATCTTTGGAAAGAATCTACACAATTGCTTATTAGATTCTGGAGCATCAGGGAATGTCATTCCTTTTTCGATTTGTAAAAAGTTAGGATTGAGTCCTATTCCAACCAATAAAAAGGTGATTCAATTGGATAAAATCGAAGTTAATGTTGTAGGTGAATTGAAGAACATGCATGTGTAGGTTGGATCAGACCCAAGGATCTAGACCTATATAGATATTCAATTTGCTGACATCCCAGAAACATATGGGATGCTTTTAAGTAGAGAGCTAATGAAAAGCATAGGAGGGTATCTATCTTTGGACTTCTCACACATGTGGTTAGCATGGAAAGGGGTTGCAACCCAGATAAGAATAGAAAGTGAACCTAGGCTCAAACACATGATTACAAAGTATGATACTCCAAATGAAGTAGCATTCTTTGAGATTGAGATAGGTGTTTACAAGCAAGAGGAAGTCCTTACTTTCTTTGTAGTTAGTTCTGAGGATATACCATCCTTAGACCACACTGACTCGATGATTCACATCAACCAACAAGTTCTAATAAGGAAATTGCAACAAGATAGGCTGGTCTTAGGAACGGAAACTGATTTAAGTAATTTATTGCTTCCTAATTGGTGTAGAATACACTATCATAACCATTCGGAGTTGACATGTCAGTCATGCATAGATATTTTAAGGAATGTAGATTTACCCAAGCAAGAATCTCAAGAGGTAACTGAGACTCCCACCAATGAGTTCTCCTTCCAACCTAAGGATGCAACTATTCTTACACAGGTCAGTCTTTCTCTAGAGGAAGTTTCTTTACCAGTAGAACAGACTTAGGTCTTAGGGTTTTCAGATCATGAAGAGGTGGAAGTATCTCAGTTTCATTTCAATACCCCTATTCTAGATGCTTTTCCAATACCAAAAGAGTTAATGGAAGATGAGTTAGATGCTGACTCACCCCAAGAAATCACTCAGGAGGTAGTTGTTGAACAAATTAATGACCTAGGAAAATTGTTAACTAAGTTTCTTCTCAACATAAATTCTGACAAACAGCAAGAGTTCGAGCCGCCACATGTCACAAATGACGAAATCCCTGTAGTTTCTAAAAAGAAAGAGCTCCCAGCTAAAGACCAGTTATGGACTCTCAAATTTGATGGTTCTAAGTCTAAAGCAGGAAGTGGAGCAGGAATTGAACTAACTAACCCGAAAGGGAAAACTTATTTTGCTTCTTATAGATTGTAGTTTGGTTGCACTAACAATGTGGCTGAATATGAGGCACTTGCAAGAGGACTTATGTTTTCTCATAAGAAGAAGGTAACTGCTCTTATAGTGATGGGAGATTCTGAGGTAATTGTGAAACAGGTACGTAGCCAATACACTTGCCATAATAAAAGATTGGCTACTTATAGGAATAGGGTCTAGAATTTAATAGAAGATTTTGATGCCTTTGGGATTACCCTTATTCCAAGGGAAGCAAATCAAATAGTAGATGCTCTTGTTGTTGCAGCGAGTACATTAGAGCCGATGCAAGAGTCAAATCTAAAGAGGTTTTCTGTGGAGTTGATTTCAGTCCCTGCAATTCCTGACAATGTTAGACACTTCCAGGTGTTTAATGATGATCAACATATTTTGGCCTTTTTGGAGAGTTTTGATGTATTTCAAGGATAGATAATTGATGACTCTGACAGGGATCAAGGAGACTGGAATCCAGAAAGTGACAATACAGAAAGTGACAATCCATAAGGGATAATGGATTTAAAGAGCAATAACATCCCAAAAGGGATGATAGCATTGGAAAGGATATTTGATTCAGATCCACGAGCTTATCAGAGAATGCCTACAAAGAGTGAGGGAGGCAAGTATGAATCCGTTAATTTGACTCACTTAGGGGCAGAAAGGAATGTTCTTATAGGGAAGACTTGTCTTCAGGAAATAAAGGATGAGATAATCAAAGTCTTGAAGCAATTGCTTGGAGCTATGATGACTTGAAGACTTTTGATACATCTGTCATCACACATACAATTCCTCTTAACCCAGAAGCCAAGCCGTTTCGCCAAAAGCAACGCCCAGTCAATGCACTAATCGAGCCTCTGATCCAGAGAGAAGTACAGAAGCTTTTGGCTGCAAGAATAATTTTTCTAGTTAGACACTCTACCTAGGTGGCTAATCTAGTTCCTATAAGGAAGAAGAATGGGGAAATCAGGTTATGTGTGGATTTCAGAAATTTAAACAAAGCCTCTGAGAAGGATAACTATCCATTGCCTTCCCTTGATGAAGTATTGCAGAAAGTTAATGGATCTCAAATGATGTCTTTCTTGGATGGATATTCAAGATACAATCAGGTATTGGTAAGTCATGAGGATAGGATGAAGACTGCTTTCAATACAAAGTGGGGCACATTTTCCTACAGGAGGATGCCATTTGGTCTAATCAATGCTGGTGCTACTTTTCAAAGAGCGATGGATCTAGCTTTTAAAGACCTGATAGGAAAATGTATAATCATCTATGTTGATGATGTAACCATCTTCTCTAAGAGTAGAGAAGATCATGCTGCTGATTTAGAGAAAGTACTAAAGAAATGTATCTTTTATGGTGTCTCTCTCAACCCAAAGAAATGTGTATTTGGAGTTTTTGAAGGGAAGCTCTTACGTCACATTATATCAGAGGAGGGAATTTCCATAGATCCTGATCGAGTAGAAGCCATTTTGAAGTTGACAAGGTCAGGAAGTAAGAAGGAGATGAGATCTTTCTTTGGAAGGATTAATTTTGTCAGGAAGTTTATAACAGGGTTTGCAGAGATTGTCAAACCACTTAACGAAATGATGAAGAAGGATGCGAAGATTGAATGGAGTGAAGAGGCTAAATCTGCTTTCATGCAGATTAAACAATCTATATCTGAGGCACCTATTTTAACAAGCTCGGATTATCTAAAACCCTTTTACATTTATTCTTTTGCTTCTGAACATTCATGCGCAGCAGTTTTGACACAGAGAAGAGAAGAGAATGAGGAGAGGCCTATTGCTTTTATGAGCTCTCCATTTAAGAATGTAGAAATAAGATATTCATCAATAGAAACACAGGCTTTTGCATTGGTGCGAGCAGTGAATAAGTTCAGACACTACATAATCCGAAGTCAAGTGATGGCTATAGTCCCAGATCCAGTTGTAAAGTCCCTCCTAATGTAAAGTGAACTAGGAGAAAGAAGAGGGAAATGGATGGCCATTTTACAAGAATTTGACTTGGAGAGTCACCCAATGAAGCTTGTAAGAGGTCAAGGTTTGTCAAAGGCAATGGCTGAAGTGGACAGAAGTATAACTTGCCAACAGTACACTGTTCAATCATTCACAAAAGATCTTTGGTATACAGATTTAGTCTTTTTCCTGCTCAATAACAAGTGTCCAGAAGGGATGAATGCTACTCAAAGAAGAGCACTGAGGATGAAAAGCACTCATTATATGCTTAAAGGAGGATCAATCTATAGGAAGAATTTCCAAGGAATCTACCTGCGTTGTTTGGATCAGCAAGAAGCTAAACATGCTATAAATGAATTTCATGGCAGGCATGGAACAGGACATGGATCTGTTGATGCTTTGGCCCATCATATTTTAAGGTCAGGCTACTATTGGCCTTATGTGTTTAGGGATGTGCATCAACATTGTAGGACTTGTCATGTATGCCAAACTTATGCATCTAGAGAAAGAAATCCTGCGATGCCCCTACAACCGGTATATGAGGTAAGGCCATTTGCCCAATGGGCACTTGATTTTGTAGGTGTGATTAATCCAAATTCTTCTACAGGTCACAAATTCATCTTGACTGCGATGGATTATTGCACACGTTGGACGGAGGCCCTGCCTTGCAAGAATAGTACCACGGAAGTGGTCATCAAATTTTTGACAGAAAACATCACAACCAGGTTTGGAGTTCCATTTGCTCTGGTATGTGATAACGGCCCTGCTTTTTCTTCAGCTGAATTTATTTCATGGGCCTATGAGCATAAGATTGTGTTAAAATATTCTTCCAATTATTACCCTCAGGGGAATGGAGTGGCTGAGTCCACAAATAAGAATTTATTGGAAGTAATAAAAAAGTTGTTAGAAAGTAACCCTAGGGACTGGCATACTTAGCTGAGAATTGCCTTATGGGCAGATCGAACCAGAATTAAAGCAGCCCTAGGTAATTCACCTTTTAAGTTAGTTTATGGCCAAGATCCAATCTTCCCCATTCATTTACAAATACCTGTTCTGAAGTTTATGCGAGAGTTTTATAATAAGGATGATAGGATTGAGGTTAGACTGCTTAACTTATTGAACATGGAAGAACAAAGAGATGCTACTTTGCAACAATTCTCTAAACTTCAGGTTGTTGTCAAGCGTTGGTTTGACAAGAGAGCCAAAGTAAAAGCTTTTAGAATATCAGACCTTGTGTTATTATGGGATAAGGCTAGAGAAAGGAAGGGAGATCACCAAAAGTTTGATAGACTTTGGTTAGGTCCCTATCAAATAGCTGAAATCTTAGGGGAGAATGATTTTCGTTTGAGTACCTTAACAGGAGAGCCTGTTCCATTACCAATTAATGGTCAGTTTCTCAAGCACTATTTTGGTGCATAGAAAGTCTGATGTTTTGAAAAGAAATGTACTATATTGTATCATATGTAATTAAGTTTTTTTTTTTTTTTAGTTTTTAGTTTTTAGCTTTTGTTTTGTTTGTTTTGTTTATTTTGTTTTTCTTTCTTTGTTTTGTTTGTTTGCTTTGTTTTGTCTTGTTTCGTTGGGGATTCTTATTTTGCTCATCTCAAGTTAGGGGGTTGTTATTCAAAGTATACTATTGGTACTAGGAGAGAAATTGGTTTAGGTATTCTCATTATAATCATTGAAAAGGATTTCATTCTAAAAATTATGTTTTATGATCATTCTAGTTTGGGTTGGAAAAGGATAGAAGATGTAATGTGAATATCTCATGAATTGTGATCAAAGATCTGTCACCAAATTAGAAAAACATCTGCATGAGTAATTACCTATTTGTTTTAGAATGACTCTACCTTTGTTTCAAGTGAAAAAATCAGATTCCAAGACTATCATGAAATCCATTGTAGTACTCAACCCACATTTTAGATTCATTGAATCTGAGTATTGAGAGATGCATAAAAGAGTTTCCATACAAATTAAAAAAAAAAAGAGAAAGAAAGAAAGAAAAGCAAGCTCAATATCAAGTGGGTAACCAAGTATCTCTATCGGGGCTATGGACGTATGTCTGGCAGTAGAGCAATGCTTTGAGAGGACTAGAGGTATCTCCGTCGAGGCTATGGATGCCTGTCTGGCAGCGGAGCAATATCCAGGATTTTACTGCATGATAGTTAAAGGACTCAACTTATGTAGCTTGAACCTTAGGTATAGTTGTTCATAAGCAGAGAAACTATCTACAAAGAATGATGCACAATATAAGCACACACTTAGATTCATAAATAACTCATGGGCACATAACATCTGAGATTCAAACTCGAAATTATCCTACAAATATCTGATCTTATTCAAGGTAAGGTGTTTATAAGCCAAGTAGTTTTTGGGTAACTAAAATTTTTTTTGGGTATTTGAAAATGGGTAAACCATTTTCCCAGCCGAGTCGCCATTTGTTATGCCTTGTATAACCACCCCATCTTTTTCCTTGGTCAAAATGGGTCCCCCTTGTTATTTTTGTACTTAGTTGTTTTTGAAACAAAGTTTGGAGTCTAGTTTTGCCAATACTTTGTTTTTCTTTTGTTTCTCTGTCGGAATCAGAACCGGAACAGAATCGGGTTCTGAAAGTTCTTTTGAGGCTTGTTTTTGGTTCTATCCCGACAGTCTTTTCTTTGCCTTTGTTTTGGTCTTTAGTGGAAGTGGAGCCAGAGTGGGAATTAGGATGGTTGTTATGAAAATTTGCAAAATCCCAATTTGTTTTGATCCCGCGTCCGCTATTTTTATTTTTGCTTAGTCTCGGTCTTTGTGTTTTGTTTTATTAGGTCGGTCTTTTACTTTACTTTTTGGTATTTACTTTTGTTTTGTTTTTAGTTGTCGGACGCGGAGCCGGAATGGGAATGGGATTTGGAAATGTTCTAAATTTGAGATTTCGTTTCCATTTTAATCCCACCCCCACCACTTTTTGTCGTTGATTTTTTGACTGAAGTCACACTGTTGTGAAATGTTGGTTCACTTTCAGTTCTGACTCCGCCTTTACTGCGCTTTAATGCATTAATGACAAGTTGTTGGTGTAGGTAGAAATTTACATATTTACCTCTATTAAGGGTTAAACCGATCATTATTGTTATTATTAAAGATCTAAGAGCACGAAAGAGCAGCGGTAAAGTTTATTCAGGTGAAAAGATTGAAAGAGCAAAGGATTCTTGCAAACGGATCAGTTCAAAAGGTTAACTACATTGTTGTGTTCGAGGTAGGTTTTCTTATTGTTGTTCTTCGTTTCGTTTACTATTGTGTGTTTTGTATATATGTTTGCCCGTGCTTTGAATCGCATGGTTGTTATCATTTCATTTTAAAAGTTTTGTGATTCTTGGCATGCTGGTTTGAATGGGTCTTTTATATTGTTGGTCGGGTGTTTTCTTTGTTTCTATTTGTTTTTATTGTCGTTTCTTTCTATTTCTAGGGCACCATCGCTTTCACGTCTTAATCGTGATTGCGTTGTGTTTGTTTTTGGTTTGCAGTAGATTAGATTAAATTAAGGGTTTTTAATGGTGTTTGTTAAATTAGGAATCTACAGTGAGGTAGATTAGAGATTTTACAGTGAGTTAGGGTAGATTAGATTTATTGTTTAATTAGGGTTTCGTCGTCTGGTAAAATGGAAAGGTTTAAACCCGTGCCCTAGTTTTAATGGGGTTTATTAAATTAGGGTTTCGTTGGTATCTGTAATCACTTTAAATAAGATTTAAATAATGGCCCTAAAATGCAATTGTTCCCCATGGTCATATGAGTGTAAATTTTTTAAGCTCCTTTTCCATTTTATAGCGACCTAGGTTTTAATCATGAAGTTGTGCTGAAAATGAATAAAGTATTTGATGATGTCATGATTAACATAGGCGGAGGTAGGATCGAAATAGATTATGGACCTAAGAGTTTTGTTTTACAAAAGTCATCGATTCCATTTTTATCCCGTTTCCCATTCCGAGTTCTAAAAGGTTTCCTTGAAATATATGATAACATACGCGGAGGCGGGATCGAAATCGATCTTGAACATAAGAATTTTGTTTGCAAAGGTTATCGATTCCATTCTCATCCCGTTTCCAGCTCCGCATATAATGGGAAAGTCTTTCTTCGAAGTAACGATGACCAAATCGGAGGCGGAGGCGGAGTGGAAATAGAATATGAAAAAAATGAAAATTCGAAGAAAACCAAATCCCTTTTTCATTCCGATCCTGGTTCCGATAACTACTACGACTCTGACTCCAAGCCCATTTGTTATTTGGTGAAGTTTCTATATCGGTTTTTGCTTTGAGTCCGCCAGTTTTGTAAAAGAGATTGTTTTGAGCTTTTGTCTGGTTCCGACTCCAATGTATGTGTAACAAGTATGTTTTAAAAGCATGTTTTATGATGATATCTAAAGATCTAATTAGAGGTTTGCTTGCAGGAGAATTGAGAGATGTTAGGAACGTCAAGAGAGGCTGTTCGAAGGAATCAACCGGCTGGAACATCAAAGATAGCACCAAAAATAAAGAAAGTGAAACCAGAACAGTTGCCTTATACATTGAGGTATGATCATAGGAATCCGATGGTTAAAGTGAGCAAGGTGGAATGAGACTGGTCAGATATCACGGATACTAATCTGGGCAAGTATAGCTTTGAAGAATTACATGAAGAGACCTTTGCAAAAAGAGAAAACTTGACAGGGAGAACACAAAGGATTGTTGACTCCGGTCTTGCACATATCACTATGTTTCCTTTATCGGTCCAGTGTCGGGAGTTGATATTGACAGTAGCCAGTACTTACAATCCTGCTACAAGATTATGCATGGATTCACAAAATAATGTGATTATAGATCTTACTCCGCAAATGTTCCAAAGTATATTTAATGTTCCTGATCCCAAGAACTTGGTGCAGCTCACTGAAGCAGAGGCATTGGAGAAATATAGCAAGCATAAAGACTCCAATAAGTCTCACTTAAACAAAAAATGGTTAAGCACAAAGAAGAAATCTTTAAGCAAGCTTGCAGACCAGCCAAAGAGGGCAGATTTCAAGAAGGAGGTATCTGACTTGATATTAATGTTGTCCAGAGTGTTTGGGAAGAGGGATACCTTCCACTTCAAGCAATGGATGTTTCATTACATTCAAGTAATCTTTCAGGGTGATTACCAGTTTGATTGGTCAATGATTGTTTCTGATGCCATACATGATCAGCTCACAAGGGTTAGACAGACTAAATCTTTCTTCATGACTTCTTATGTGGTTTATGCTATAGCAAGATTGGGGATTTTTCCAGGATTAAACAAAGTAGGCATAATGGGAGTCTTGGATGGACAAAAGAAAGTATGGGAACACTATGATCAATTATCTCTTCAGGTTGCTGAGACTCATTTCAAAAGAGTCAATGATGCATTTTTGTATGTGGTTATCAATCAGTTGAGTGGAGATGCAAGATACAGGTTAAGTCAAGAAGCTATGGCTTTTATTGCTGAATGGGGAAGTTGGTATATCCAATACCCCAAATTTACATACTTCAGGTTATTTGGTTTTGAAGGCCATCCACATTTACTTCCAAGATGCTGCAGTAACAGAATAGTGCTTATGGAGTTTGTGTATCAAGCCATTGGAGTTAATGCTAGGTTTGGGATCAAGCACAAGACTGGATGCCATAAATTTCCCATGAAATTGGGTGAATATGGATGTCAACATTTGAAGGGAGCAAAGGTAGTTTGTAATGAGTTGATACAATTGAAATTGGGATTGTATACAGCTCGTAAGTATTTTGATCCAAGGAAGAAAATGCATGCTTTATTACCTTCAGTGTTCACTAGACACTTTAATTTGTTAGAGGACTTTTGGTGTGATCGGCAGGATGAATATGACTTAAGGAAGAAGAACTATGAAAGATTATCGGTTGCACTTATGGTAGAGTTGGGTGTTAAAGAAAATATTCCTGACGCGTTAGTGGATGATGGAATTGTATTGGATCCCTCATATGAAGCCTTGAACATTGGCACCAAAAGCTTAGATCCAATAGACTGGAATGAGGAAGAAACAATTGATATTAAGAAAATTGGAAGAGCAGTTTTGGATAGAAGTGTGCAATGGTTGATGATGAAAGCTCAAGCTCCTCAAGGACCAGTCCTTAAGAAGGGTAAAGGATACAAGAGAATTAAAAGAAAGACACCTTCCAAGGAGCCATTAGAATTCTTTCCTCCAGATGTTGAAGAAATAGAACTTGAGGTGGTCGATGAAGAAGAAGAGGCACCAGAGGGAGATGTTCCAATAGGATCTATTGTTTCTATGCCCACATTGGGTGAGTCATCCACACAAGCCCCACTCACAAGAAAGAAAAGTAAAGAGGTTCAAGAAGGAGCACTTCATGCCATGGCTAAAGCTGCTAAAGGAAAAGAAGTGGAGGAAGAATTTGTAGAAGTTGAGACAGATTCAGATGAGACTCTGTCAGAAATGGATTTGCAAGAAAACATGCCTTTAGGGCATACTATTGAGCAGATTCTGACACAAGAAGAGCAATGGAAACTATTTGAAGATGCTACAAGAGATTTCTGATGCAAGGGCTGCAATGGAGAAGCAAAAGGAAATGGATGCTAAGGTGCAAGCTGATGCTCTACTTCAACAGCAGCAATTAAAGGCAAAACAAATTGAAACAAGGGCAGCAACTGATGAAGTAGAGGAGCAAATGAGGCAACGAGAGCATGAGCTCAAGGTCAAAGCAGAAAATGACAAGTTAGAATTGATACAGAAGATCCATGATCTTGAGGAGGAGAAAGCAAGAAACGGAGGGAAAAGGAAATCCTGGTTGCTAAACTGAAACTTGCAGAGGAAGCTCGACAGAAAGAAGAAGAAGCTAAAGCTCTAAGAAAGGAAAGAGATGCTGAAGAGCTAATAAAGAAACAACAAGCTGAAGAAGAAAGGGAAAAGGCAGAGAAGCTCAAAGCCTTAGAAATAGAAAATAGAAGAGGAAGAATCAGAAAAGATAAGGAAGGAAAAAGAGGCCGAAGAGCTAATTAGGAAGCAATAGGAAGAAGAAGCAGAAGCTGAAAAACTTAAAGCTTTGGAGGCAGAATGGTTAGAAAGGGAAAAGCTAGAAAGAGAGGCCTTAGAAAAAGAGAAATTAGAAAAGGAACGGTTAGAGAAGGAAAAAATGGAGAAGGATCAATTGGAAGAAGAGAGATTGAGAAAAGAAGAAGAAGACAAGAAAATGCAAGAACAAAGAGATAGAGAAGAGGCTGAGAAGTTGGTGCAGATGCATGTGCTGCAGGAGCAACAAGAGAAAGCAAAGGTTGATTCTCAACCTGAGGTAAATGTTCAGCCACCCTCTACAATTGCCGCTTCCTCTTCCATGATGATGACTGCTCCCAGTGCTCCTATATGGTTGAAGTTAGACCTGCAGAAGAGAGCTAGAACACCTCCTCAACCTCTTAATTGGGAGGACATGATGAAGGGAATTGAACAGGAAAGGCCTAAGAAGAAGGCTAAAATCTTACATTCTACTAGACTCACAGATAAAGGGGAGATAGTTGTTGAATGTGCCATGCCTATGACAGAAAAGGAGGTAGGGGATATGTAGCTAACAGACTATCAATTGAGTACGGTTAATTTGGGAAGACCCACTAGGAATCAACAAATGAATCTGATTGATGTGGTGGCTTCAACAACTAAATCAAGAATGATGAAGGACAAACAAAAGAAAGATGAGCTTAAGGCTCAATTGGATCAGTTACATTCATTCTTGAAGAGTGTCTCCTCTCCAAGGTCACAACAAGTTGCAGCTATTGAGACTCCTATTTTGCTAAGCAAAAAGGAGGTTGATGATTTGGTGCAGGTTAGAGGAAAGGCGGAGATGGTAGAGAAATGGATAGATAAATTGAACCAAGAGGTAGGAGAGATTTTAGTGAAAGGATTTGAAGTCTACAAGGATACTGAAGGGTTGATTAAAGAGATGTATCAATATATTGAGGCATCAAAAAAACAAGAAGAAGAGTATAAGGAGTATGGTGAAAAGTTAGAAAAGATAAATACATTGCCTCTAACAACTCTTCTGGAATAGTCTATACTTGAGGAAGACAATAAAGACTTTGTAGAGAAGACTTCTCGCATACTTAAGTTTAGGACTGGCTTTTTGAGTAAGCATAAGGATGAGATTCAAGAAGTTGTAAATAATTTAACTGAGCAATTGGAAGAATTAGAAGCAGCTATTGCCATTATTGTAGATATAAATGCATTTACAAAAGAGGGCATGCCTTTTAATCAAATAAAGGAAAAGTGGGATGAAAGATTCCAAGGACTTATGCAAAAGGGAGATGATGGCAGAGAGTTGATGTTAGATAGACTTGTAGAGGTCAAAGAGGAGATAAAAGCAGTTGGGAGAGAGTTAATAAAGGTGAAAAGTATGAAGGAGTTTGCTGCAGTTGAGCTGGATCAGATTAAATTTGAAGATGACTGGATTGATGGGCCAGAGATGGATACTCTACAACAAGTCTTCACCAGCTATGATGAGTTTCTAGCAGATCCAGCTTCACATGCATGAATCCTTACATGCATGATGTTCTCCTTCTTTGCATGTTGCATGCATACAACACTAATAGCTTTTTGAGCGCATGACTTTCTTTTCTCTTCTATCTTCTATTTTTAGTTAAGACTGAAAGTCTAATGTAAGAACTCAAGATCAAATTGATCTGAGTTTCCAAGAGAGTCTAAATTCCTAAAAAGGTGGAAAGCCTAAAATAGAAGTAAGGTTCGAGCTTTTTGTATATCTATAAATACCAGATGGGTATCATATTGTAAAGGTCGGCTAATTGAACTAGATTGGCTTACCTAATGCTAAGAGATAGAATTTTGTAGAGTTTTTGCAGAGATACATTGTACTTAATCTTTTATAGTTAATAGAATTACAGGTTTACTTGAAAGATGGTGTTTGGAATTAAATTGTTTGTTTGATAAGGCTGATAAAGTTATGATCTATCTGTATGCAGTGATTGTGCTAAACATAAGAGTTTCTTGAATGATGAAAGTCATTTGAAGGAATCAGATTTAAGGATCATCTTATTAGATTGTCATTGAATTGAAGTTATTAAAAAGTTTGTTGATCTATAATTTTGATGATGAATGAATGTGTGTTGTTTTGAAACCCTTGGGATATTTGTGAAGAGTAATTGTGAAGTTAATTAAGCACCTAAAATGTATGCAGTGGTATAGATTATGCTACAGACTGTATCATCTTATGGTTTTTATGATCTGTTAGGAAACATTCATCATTGAAGGTATATGTCCAGATACTAGATAAATTCGGTTCATACTTACTGGTTTACCCCTTTGTTCTATCTTTTTCTTTTATTTAAAACCCATTGATTTACAGGAACTATTTCGATAAAGAGAGTCATAGCTTGAATCCTTTGTTACCAGCACAGGCCCCTTGAATATTACAGTTGCATGAACCAATTGAGTGACATCAGACAGTTGAGAACCAACTACTAGGACCTTGGGAGTTAGGCTACTACATGTTGTCTTTCTCTTTCAGGAGAAATAGAGTAGAAATAGAGTAGAAATAATGCATTTTAATGTTGTTTGTGTCATTTTTAACCATCCCAGCAGGGCCCTTCTCCACAAGTTCCACAAAGGTGGTAATGCAATGGAGTTGGAAATTATGAGCCATGTCTGGGTGGGAATTTTTGATAAATAACGTGACAATATCTTTTTCTGATGGTGGGAATTTCATCCTGCTAGACAAGGCACACTATCTTTGCAAGTATCTTGCAAAGGTCTCAAGGTCTCTACATGACGTTGTTTTTATTTTAGGAGATCAAGTGTATCGATATCATTTTCTAGATTGAAAGATAAGTGGGAGACAAATTGTTTAGATAATTGTGCAAGGGTTTTGATAGATCCCTTTTCAAGGCCCATAAACTAGTTAAGGGAAACTCCTTGTAGAATTTTAGGGAAAAGTCGAATAAGATAATTGTCATTATGCATGACCTTTTGGTAATGGGCATAAAATTCTTGGAGGTGGGCTCGAGGATCCATGGTTCCTTTGTATTTATCAAATTTCAGTATCTCAAAATGCTTGGGAAAAGAAATCAAGGAGATGGAGGGATCAAAAGGATAAGGACATATGTCCTCAAAATTTAATTTTTGTTTACCTGTTCCAGCTTGTAGATCCTTTAATGTGGCTTTTACTTCTTCCAAGTCCTTATTGATGGGATTTGTGGGAGTCAAAGTGGATTGATTGTATGGATAATATTGTGGGTATGATGCAGATGGTCTGGCTACACTCAGATCATAGGTGGATTGAGGTACATACGTTTGTTGATTATGAGTGGAGGATGATGGATTATGATGAGTGGGAGTCACTTGTTGGTAAGGTGGTTGTTGTTGATAGTAAAGAGTGGGTGATGGACCCTGCTGTTGTGTGGAATTTTGATGATACAAGGAGGTAGGACCCCCTTGCTAGTGTGATGATGGTTGTTAATAGTAGGAAATGTAAGGTGCACCCTGCTCATAAGCTGGTTGTTTTTGAAAGTAGGGTGGATAGGATTGGTACTGTTGCGTAATGGTGGGTTGTTGTGTGGCATATGGGGATGGATTTGATGGTTGTTGATGGGGATGATTTTGAGGATGCAAAGGGTTGGTGTAAGGTGGCAGTTGGGTCCATGTTTAGTTTTGAGCATTCTGATGAGGATTCATATTGAGATGGGATGGAATAGTGTATGTGCTAGAGGGATGATAGAGGTACTTGATAAGTGGATTATTGTATGTTTGTGTAGGGATATGCACATGTTGTTGTGGGGGTCATTTTTGTGGCTATTGTTGATGAGATGGGTGAGATGAGATATTTTGTTGTTGGGGGGCGCCCATGAAAGGGATATGCGATGGTTGTTGCGATTGTGAGATAGTTTGCACTACTTGGTGTGATGGTTGTGTAGGAATGGTAGTGTGTTGTTGAGGGATCAAAATGTTTTTCTATGGGAGAGTGATAGTGTGTTGTGGATGTTGTGGATGTGAGGGTTGAGATGAGGCTACAATGGTAGAAATATGTTGTGGTGGTGGGAAGGAGTGTGGTGGAATAGTGAGGATTAACTGGGGGTTGTTGAAATGTAGGATGTGGCAAATTGGTAAGTGTAGGTCTGCCCCCAATACCAGGATACGAGGGAGGAAGCAGTGGAGCAGATGGGATGTATGATGGCATGCCATAGGCATAGGGATCATTAGGATCTGGTGGTGGAATGGTAGATGTTGTTGTCAAAAGATGAGGATGCTCTTGGACTTGATGGATGACATAATTTCCAAATTTGGGGTGGTACCAATTATCCTGGGTGCACTCTCGGGGACATAGGAATTTCTTGGAACATTTTGCAAAGTTTGTGGATCAACAAATGTTGGAAGGATATATGGTGAGGCATCAAAGTTTGATGGTGGTTTGACTCCCTTCATGAGTCGGGTAGCAAGGATCTTTTCCCCATGTTCGTTGAGGAGATGATTCATCATTTGGACATTGGCAAGATTACTGAGATATTCATTGATGGTAACTTTGGGTTGATTGACCATGTTCTCATCACTAGGTGGTGTGATGTTTTGGATGTCAATGTTTTATTGGGATGAGATATCATTTTGGGGATTGCGTGGGTTTCTTGGAATTTTATTGGGATCTTGAGAGAGAGTTGGTAGGGAACCCTGGGTTTGTTGGTCTGCCATTTTCGTTTTTGCTTGTGAACAGGTCTAAATAGGCATGAACATGCAAAACAACCAAGTGATTTTAAGATGCAACTTCTAGAGGATGATCCAAGTGATGATTTGGATTGATTGATTAAGATTGGATTAAGATTGTAGGATTGGATTTGATGTTGGGTCAATTTATAGGATGGTGGATCAATTGATGATGTGTCAATTAATCTGATGATTGGATAAGGTTTGGATTTAATTAGATGATTTTGATTGGATTGTTTGGATCAATTGGATAAGTTTGTTTTGGATTGGATGATGGATCAATTGATGATGTATCAATTAATTTGATGATTGGAT